>JAQQSW010016030.1:0-11760 GCA_028646575.1 Pseudocheirus occidentalis | reverse complement strand
CTCTATATATACAGATTGACACTTCACTTAGTCTCTATGTCAGTTGGCCACATAATGAGTAGTACCTGAGGTATCCTAAGGGAAGAGTGAGTTCCACAATATAGAGTAGTTAACAGAGTAGCATCCTCATCTGTTTGCTCACTTTCAGTGGACCATGATGGATTTTAATTTACTTGCTCTTGGTAAAGTGGGATTATAGGTGATATTATTCAGTTTTACACACACAAAATGGACAACTGACTTTAAAAGATTCCTGCAAAGAAATTGATGATAATACAAACGCTACCAACACAATTTAAGATCGAGAAAATGGCAAAGCCAATACTTTTACTCTTAGTACAAACTCTTTGTTAGACATATTATCAGGTAAAAAAATATGATTTCAGAACAAAATACTTAGAAGAGCTATTAAATGTAAAGACGTTGTATGTGATTCTTAACAAATTGATCCAAATGTACTTTTTCTGTAATGAAAATAGTTATTAGTAGAACATTACCTTATAAATATTAAATACAGACACACATACATACACATACACTTAATCTGTCTCTCTAAGGTGAAGGTGATATTTTAACAATGAATAAGAAAGTTACTGCTTTTTCAAAACAAATTAGTGCTACATGGAGAGAGAATTTTGAAAATGGATGTTAGGAAATGTTTTTATTATTCCAAGATTTTGTTACCTAAAACTATATGATATATACCGAACACACTCATATCTGCTCACTTAAAAAAAGTTGGAAAAAATTTTCTAATCTCTTTAAAACTCTTGCGAATATAGTTTCCCTGGATTTAAAATCCATTTGTTAAATATTAAAAATCTAGCATCACCTGGTTAGTTTGTAGTAATTATTGATTGACATTAGGGAAGATGAAAAGACAAATTTCAAAAAAGCCTTTGTATAATTGGTAGAGGAGATTGAAAAATGAGTATTATGATTTAATTAGTCAAGTCGTCTATGCACCCTTGCCACTTGGATCTACATATTTTTGTGATGTATCTTTCTTTTTTAAAGCTATGACATCTATTATATCCCAGTATTGAAATGAATTGATCTTAGAACCAAATTTCTGAATTATGACAATCATAAAATGTTCGACTAAGATTTAAAAAGAATATAGCATGTTCAATCACACTGCTGTATGATATAATTAATAATACTTTTTTGAAAAGCAAAAAATTAAATAAAATAAATTATTTAAAATATTGTTCATTTAATTTTTACTTCTTTTTAAATTCCTGCTTTTGTGTATGTGTAATGTACATGATAGAATAACAGAATAGTACATGTATATCTTATAATTTACATATATATATATATATATATATATATATATATATATATATATATAGGGGTTTATGTTAAAGTTTTTTTTTTCTGATCATGGTACACAATAAAAAAAATGCTTGGAGATTGCTGATAGGGGATGACCGATATTAGTCAGCTAACATGGCTCTTAGCCAGTCATGGAGCCAGTGTTTAGAACTAGAAAAGCCCTCAGATGTTACTTTGTCTAATCTTCTTATTTTACAATTGAGGAATCTGAGACCCAATGTTAAGTAACTTGCCCAAGGTCACATAAGTACTTATGTGCAATAACTATTTAGTAAATACAAGTAGTAAGCATCAGGGTCAGGATTTGAATTCAGTTTGCATGATTTCAAATTTAGCACACTTTCTGTGGAAACAATGAATTCAATGAAATTCAAATGTGTGATCATTTAAATAAGGGAAATGGAGTCTAGGGGAAGAGGATAGGGATAGTCCTTTTTTTTTTAAATGTCTAAACCTGATATCCTTGTGTTTTCAAGTAAAATTAAAAAAGGAGGGAGGTATCTCATTTGTATCTAACCACCTTGATTAATGGCACTCTTGGTTTCTGCCTGGAAAATGTTCTCACTAATTTCCACAGGGGCAATGACACACCAATGGCACACAGTAGAAACATGGAGTGGGAGTGTAGAACACATGTGAGATTTTCTGTTGATATCTTTAGAAGAGTCATCTTTTTTGAGAAACTCATTATTCACTTAATTATTCATTCTGTTTATTTACTGTATAGTTATTACACAAAAATATGGTGCAAATCCCTAGAATCCTCAAACACCAGATGCCGGTTTCTCTCTGTAGTCCCCAAAGGCACAGCCAAGCCATCGCTGTGAGAATTAAAACAACAACAACAACTAAAACCCAATTAAAATTGTGCCAGCATGTTCATTTCCAAGAGAAAAACCCAGAAAATTAATAAGCTCTTATTCACCCCTCCCCTTACTTGATTTTGAAAAAAAAAAAAGAGAATGTAATCAGTATTTCAATCACAGCTATGGTAAACTTTGCATTTGTATAAGGCATGGACTATGAAGCTCATATAATTTTATCCTTCTCAAAAACAGAATGAATTTAAAAAGAGGCTTTTTGCTTCTTAGACTTTTAATTTGTCTAGTGTATTCAAAACTCAATAACAGAGAGCAGAGTAATTATATACCATTATTACTCAGTTACTGGAATCCCTGGTCACATAACCTCCTCCTATTGATCTAAGCTAAATGAGGACCAGATGGTCTATTGCCTACCCATATACCCTCACACATGGGTCAGCATTCAAAGGATCAACAACAACCCTGAACTCTTCAAATAAAACCTAATTCAGCACAGGTTAACTACTGAAGAGGATGAGATAAAGAGAAGTCTGTTCAACTTAAGACAAATTGGTCAGCAGTTGTTTTTTTAATCATCATTTATGGACAAAAATAGTGGCCAAGACTACTAAAAGTAGTATATTGATGGCTACAAGGCTCAGGGATATGACCCCAGGGAAAGAGTTGAGTGTTCTCCAAAGGAGAATCATAGGCTCATAGATTTAGAGTTGGAAAGGATTTTGAAGTTGATTTTCAGCAGAGGAATCTGAGATCCAGAGAGGATAAGTGACATGTTCATAGTTACACCCATAGTAAGCGATAAAACCAGAATTTGGACCAACTGATTCTGATCATAAAGCCAGTGGTCAAAAGGTCAGGGCTGGCATGGGTAAGGAGGTGAAGAATTGCTTTTGGGAATGGCTTTGGCCGTGGTCTCCACAAGTTAATATAAATCAGCTCATTAGAGGTACCATCAGTGCCACTATACATTTTTAATGGCTTCCGCCCTTTTAATTGTTAATAGAGGTCTGCCTGAGAAGCCATATATTAGACCCCTGGTGACCTCTATCACAGTGCTTGGTGAATAGTAAGCATTTAATAAATGCTTAAAAAAATTCATTCATTCACCTGAGATACAAAGATACCACTCACTATTATAGAGAATTAAATTACTATTGAAAGGTCCATAGCTCCTTAGCTTCCTCCAAAAGCTAGCAGGAATATATTTTATATATTTTCCTGCTAAAATATATAAATAAATCTAAGCATGTTCCTGTTATAGAAATTTGTCTATTTACTTATGTGTAAAGAGCTTAAGCTCTTTAAATTTTACTAAATACTGAGTCCTAAATACTGAAGACATCCTCAAGAGTTCAAATTCTGCCTCAGACACGTACTAAGTGTATGACCCTGGGAAAGTCACTTAACTCTGTTTGCCTCAGTTCCTCACCTGTAAAATAGAGAAGGAAACAGCAAAAACACTCCAGCTTCTTTGCCAAGAAAACCCCACATGGAGTCACAAAGAGTTAGACACGACTGAAATGCCTCAACAACAACAAATACTGAGAGTAAGGAATCCAGTTAGGACTCTGGGGATTAGATTGTGATTGCTTATTTTTATTTCTGTTTTTGGTTTAATAAATGATTTCAATTCCTGGCAACTTATACCATGATGCCTCATTGTCGTAGGGAAATCACCCTGGTGTCTCGAATTCTATGCCTGTAGAACTCAAGCTTTGGCAATTTCCATCACGCGTGGACTCAGAAGAAGAATGTGGTTGTTTCTAAAGCTCAACCTAGTAAGACAAGTTGAACCAGCCTAGTCAAGGAAAGTAAGTTGGCTGTGAGGTAATGGATTTTTTTGATTATGGTGTCCTATGAAACAGATTAAAAACAAAATGACCCTTTATAGCTTTGTTTTCACAGTCACAATGGGAGAATAAGGAGAAAGGGGGAAGAAGGTAAGAATCCCATTGTTTTTAGGTCACCTGCAAACATTAGTTTAACTTTTGATATTCTTAATGCATAATCCTTCTGCAATGAGCAAGTTAATGCATTACTGGGGGGAAATGAACCATATTCATATTGATATTTTCTATTATAAACAAAAAGAGAACACATAAAGAAGTATTAGCATCTTCTTTGCTTTACACCCTAAGGACCATGGGATATTTCCATCTGATTTGTGGTTGAAACCTTCCCTATGTGTTATCTCTCTCATTAGAATGTGAGCTCCTTGAGAGCAGGGGCTCTCTTACTTTTTGATATGCATCCTCAGCACTTAGCACAGTCCTTTGTATATAGTAAGTACTTAATAAATACTCCATTCATTCATTTATAGAGAAGTTTCAGCTAAATGGAAGGATGGCTCATAGGTTCTACTTGGAGAAACAAGTAAAGCAGTTGGTGCAATCTCAGGGAACCTTGATTATTTCACCTTACAGTACTCATGATGAGTGCAAATAGACAGCTGTAAACATAATTGCCACTTATGCTCCGTCATCTATTGTACAGAATGGAGAGATAGAGAAATTCTATTAAGAACTTGACAAAATCTTTCAAAGTGGCTTAGTAAGTATCTTGATACTTTAATTGAAGTTGGACAAAAATTGACTTAGCCTTGTGGGCCTCCTTGGATATCATCCCCAGGTTTGGGATATGTTGTGATTGGGGGTCAAAACCAAATTACTCAAAACCATGTGCTCTTGATGCCCTCCGGTGATCTGATTTCACTGAGCTGGAGTTCTGTGATGCTCTATGGTCCCTGCTGGGGTATCTCCATTACTGCAGGGTACCTTTGAGGCTGAGTTGCTCTCTGCTACCATCTGCTGGTCTCCAGACTCTTCAGGTCGTCTGCCGCTATCTGCTGCCATATGTTGGAATGAAGCTGCTAGGCAACCTTTTCCCTTTTTCAGTCATAGTCCCTGACCATACAGCCGTAGTCATACTTAACTGGACAACCAACCTCCCCCCCCCATTAGTTCTCATGCTAAAATTAATTAACCATGTCATTTCAACTTAAAGAAGTTTTTTTTTTTTTTAATAAATGGGGTTTGCTATGCTGGTAATCCGAACCTTGGAAGTTGCCTTTGCTTGGCATTACAGATGTTATGGCAGAGATGACCATGGAGACACTTTTCTTGAAGATCTAATGAGAATCAACATTAGGTGAGACATAAAACCTTTTTCTGGGTTCAAGATTTGGTCTCAGTCTCTTTGACTTTGGGTTAGGAAATTAATTTCATCTCTGTCATAGACTGGTCATTACTCTGCATTCTGGAGAATCCAGATGGAAAAATTGAAAAGGAATTTGTGCTGGAGTGATAAGATTCTTTTAAACTTTTCTAATATCTTGGTTGGCCACTTACACCAACTTGGAGCAAGACTGAAGGGCTAGGTAGAGTCACTGGAGCAGATAACCTCTGTTCTAGTTTCATTCTTCTACTTTGAGGCCTTTGCTATGCATTCCTGATAGCAGCAAAGTCAATGGTTTCCATAAGCTTAAAAAGCTGAAATCTGGAAAAGCACCTGGTCTTCACCAAAACCAAAAATATATGTCAAAAGTTTAAAAAAATGTAAAATGAATCAAGGGATTGATTTTAAATATTTCATAGAAGATTCCAAAAGAATGAAAAACATAAAAAATTTATTTTTACCCAGAAAAGTGGCTGACAAGATATTGATGACCAATATACCTTTTTCATTTTAATGAATTTATTTTGGAGAATGGGCTAAACACATAATGAGAGTTTCTTTGCTAAAATAATGAGAAAGGAACAACAGGCAAGCTTTCACAGACCATTTTCTGTAACATATCATCTTCATAGTCCCACAGTTAGCTGAGAAATTTAGAGTATGCCATAATCCATTGTACATAGTTCAGTGATTTCAGAAAAGACATTTGACTTGGCAGGAAAAAAAGGGAACTTTAAAGATTAACTTCAGATCAGGTGTCATCCATCTGTATATTAAAATCAGATAAGATGCTGTAATGGTATTGGAATTTGGAGATGGCCTTGAATTGACTTGGCTTTTGGGTTGAGTGTTAAGACCCAGAGCTTGTGAATCCCACTTGTGGGATGGACTTGTTGAGGTGAAGAGAGAGGGGTGAACTGGGAGGAGCCATGAACTGAAGAGAAAGGCTCAAGCCCAGAGAAAGCCAGAAGAAGGACTTTTGGGAGAGCAGTATCCAGTATCGTGTAGCCTGAGTTGCTGAGAGAGATTGCTGAGAGCCCACTGGAGCTGCCCAGGACTTTTGAAGACTGCCACCAGGAGCTGCTGAGAACTGAGGAGGCATGGCTGTGATGCCGGTATTTGGTCTGTTTTGATGTTGTTTTTCCAGATTCACCTGATGGTGGACAGCGCTGCTGTTGTAGAGGTCCTGGAACATGGCTGTTGGTGCAGAAGCCCTGAAGAAGGATTTTCTTGTGGTATGTTCACAGAAATCCTGGAAGAGGGCCTTGCTGATACTTACAGGGTTTCAGTCAGAGAGTGACTTGATGAGGACACTGGCTATGGCTTTGTTGAGCCTTGTCTCCCCAGGAACTGAGATTGCTGAGGGCTTGCCTCTAAGTGAAGATGAAAGAAGGGCCTTTCCTTGGGTTTTCAATGCTGAGATGTTATCTTGATCTTGTTATGGCTTAAGGGTGGATGGCCTTTTGTGCTCTCCTGCTCCCTTTTGATAAAGTGCTTGGTGGTAATGGATGGTATTGTAATTACTTTGAGTCCAGGGGTGGGAAACTTTTGGCCTTTTGTGCCCTGTGATCGATCAAATGAATGTACTTTGTTTATGATTGGAAACTGATAATGTACTGTCTAGGGGGGAGTAGTACATGGACTGAATTAAGAACTTACCTGTGAAATGAATGAATTATACTGTATTTTGATTTTCCTTGTTCTGTGAATGTTTGCTGAGTAAATGGGGTTTGCTGTGCTGGTAATCTGAACCTTGGAAGTTGCCTTTGCTTGGCATTACAGACGCTATGGCAGAGATGACCATGGAGACATTTTTCTTGAAGATCTAATGAGAATCAACATTAGATGAGACAGTAAGCTGCAGTTACTACCCTTTACATATGTGAGTAGTATAAAAAAGATGGACATGTTCATCAATTTCATGGAGGATAGTCTAAATAAAAGATGGATTTTCTATAAGATGGCAAGGTTCCCCAGATGCTTACATATGGCACAGTACTGGGGGCAGGGCATATGACACCTATGTGAATCAAAAGGGACTTGCTTAGTCAGTCATCCACACAGGAAAAACAAAATGGATAAAGATGGAATATCTCCCAGATTATATGAAGCTGGATGGGTAGACCAACAGGGCAATCAGCATTTATATTTTAGATCAGTGCTACAATTAGGCAATAGATTAGACCTGAGTTGAATAGGAAGAGATTGGCTTGGACTGTTTTGGAAAATTTTCAGTACTTTCCAATGGTATCAAGATAATTCTTGCAATAACAATATATTTCCAGTGATGATATATGGTATATATAGAATGGAACACCATGATCTTACACACAACAGTTCATCTCAACGTCTGCTCATTTTTACAGGTAATACCCTAGACCAGGACTTCTTAAACTGTTCCACCCACAACTCCTCGTTTTGGCAGCATTCATCGGCATTTTGTGGCATGAGTGAGTGTGCAGCACAAAACGCGTGTGCTGTGTGTTCAGAACCAAGGCTGCAGTGAAGTTGCATGATGCAGCATGGGCAAGAACTGCCAGAAACACCTCAGATTCCTTACGCATTTGATTTTTTGTTAAGGTTTGGTCATTGCACTTTCAGAAACCTTTTATTGTTGCCAAATTATTTTCAACCCCATATGGGATTATAACCCACAGTTTAAGAAGCACTGCAAAGAACTTTTCCCTGATCTTTACCTCTTAGAATCCCTAGCTTTTTTTAAAGCTCAGTTAAAATGCTCCCTCCTACATGAAGCCTTTTCTGGCAGCCTCAGTTGCTAGGGTGTCTTCCCCATCCCCACCAGATTACTTTGTATGTATTTTGTGTCTACTTTGATAATGTACATATCATTCCCTCCAGCAGAATGCAAGTTTCTTGAGGGCAGGAAAAGTTTCATTTTTGGTTTCATATCTCCCACATCTAGCACTGTACCTGGCATGTACCTGGTTTATAATAATACCTGTTGATTCATTGACTGATCTCGGAGCAAAGAGGATTGCAGGGGACGTGCTGGACCTGAGTAAGCTGCAGTTACTACCCTTTACATATGTGAGTAGTATAAAAAGGATGGACAGCTAGGTTGTATAGTAGATAGAGTGCTAGGCATGAAGTCAGGAAGAGTCCTCTTCATGAGTTCAAATCTGGCCTCAGAAGGAGGGCAAGTCACTTGTGGGGTTCTGCTTGCCTCGGTTTCCTCCTCGGTAAAATGAGCTGAAGAAGGAAACAGCAAACCCCTCAAGTGTCTTTGCCAAGAAATCCCCAAATGGGGTCATGAAAAGTGAGAAATGACTGAGAAGCGATTGAACCACAATAGTGTAAAGGGTGTCACTGAAGCCATGCCCCGCTGGAAAAGGAGGCAGGCTGCTCTTGTAGTAAGAGGAGGAAGGGGTGCCGGATGGGCAGCCCAAGAGCTTGCATCCATAAACAAAAAATACAAAAATCACAATGGGGGTTGAGTAAATTGGTTAGATTTTGGTTAGATTTTTTGATTTCTGATTCAACTTGTATAGAGAACTCCCATATAAGGAAACACGGCCATTATGAAATGGCTTGTCCAGGGTTGAGTAATTCATTTCTGAGCTGAAACTTGAATCCAAGTCCAGCATTATTCGTACAATACCATGGGGTGGTAAAAGTGATATTTGTTATTACTTTCTTATTAACGTAATGTGAAACTATCTACTTTATAAATCCATTTGTACGTCCTATGGATTGCTTGGAATAATAAGCTATGGATCAAACTAGACATATTAAACAGTGAAACCTCAACGTCATAATGATAGATACACTGAAGAACCAAAAAAATTAGTTTTAAATTAAAATAAAAATCATTTTCATGTCTCAAGCTATAGGTCTCAAAGTGCAGATCTCTCAGATTTGCAATGACATTGCCATATTATGAATAGCATGGTGCCAAACCTGATGCTACCTCCAATATTTCAAGGAGGGCAATTCCAACTGCTTCTCTGAGAGGAATGGGAAGCTCCATTGGGATGTTTCTCTATAGAGACCAGAAGTGGTTCAGAGGCAATCAGATCACATTACTATTTACACATATCAATACAGTAGGTCAATGTAAGTCTGATACCACCAATCTATAGGTTCCAAATTGTCCTCTTCTTATTTCTCCAGGTTATTTTCTCTTGCCTGTCCTCTCTATTACCATGCCACCCTCCAATCCCCATGTACCTGCTCTGGGAGCCAATTGTTAAATGTTTAGTGTGAGTATTTACACTTTGGGAATCAGCAAATGCTGCAAATCAGGGTCTGCTTGTTATTTTGTTAAACATACAGACTTAAGAAAGTGTTGGAGAAAATGTTTATAATGCAAACTAAACTTAAGAGTATGTTGGTGTACATCTCTCCCCAAGAGATTCAGTTAAATGTTTATCAGCATATCCCTGACCACAAGTGTTACAGAAATGCTGAGTTCTCTGTGGTTCTCAGAGAGTAAATAGCCATCTTTCTATTCTCTGTCTAGTTCCTTTTGTCTTGGAATGGCCACTCTGTCTCATCAGTTTAGAAGGTACAGTTAGTAGACACAAATCAGCTCCACACCCTTGGACTTGTTATGTTTCATTGAGCCCTAGTCACGTGACCTTGGCATAATGAAATTACAATAGAACAAAGTCAACTGTATACAGTATTCTATTCTTGGCTTAGGAAAAGCAAAAACAATAAATAATACTTAGAGATAAGAATAGGATTTTGACTTTAATTATATAAAGAAATCTCAACCTTCTCTCCTTGATCCCTGCCATGGAGAGGACTGCCCTCTTCCTGCAGGGGAAGAGAATAAAAACTTTCTGTTCTTTCCTCAAAAAAAGAAGAATCTCAGAAGAAGAAATTCCCTAAATCAGTGCAAGTGCCTTCTCTGGAACTTGTTAACTTGGGTAATTGCCAAGAGCACTGAGAGATTTGCCCAGGATCATATAACTAGTCCATGTAGGAGGTGTAAATTGAAGGCAGGTCTTCCTAGCCTAGAAGTCAGCTCTCTATCCACTGTATACTTCCTTTTGTTTAAGAAGGACTAGGACCTTTGCTATGAAGGCTTGCTGAGTCCTTTTCAGAGACACTCATCCACCATTTGTGTCCACCTCATCCATCCAACCCTCAGTTGTGGTTCTAAGAAGCTGTAGTTTTCTCAATGGTCAGAGCCTGGTAAACCTCCTCAGCAAACAGGTTAAACCAGGTTTAGGGTAACTAACAGGCCTTAAACTCAAATCAGTGAGTTAGGGAGATGTTTACCCCAAGCATATGAAGACTGCCCCCAGTGAAACAGGCAAATGAGGACACTGGCCACAAAGGCAGCTGAAGTAGCTGCTGTGGAGTGCTTAGAGCTTGGTCAGACATTGAAGATGCCAAGGTCATCCACTGCATCCTGGGCCATCACCAGCCACCTTGACTTTTGTCCTGCCACTAGATTTCAATGGCCCTGGAAGAGAGTGAGCCTGACAGCTTTGCACAATTCTGCCTTACTTAAATACAATTCATACTCAAGTCAAGATGTTACCTAGTGATGTCATTGGTCCTCTTTGAAAATGAAGGATGAACAACAATAAAGCACATGTCATATAACTTCAAGCCCACAACCTATTTCAGTTCCTACTGAAATTAATACATAGACTGTTCAAAATCCAGGAATTCTAGTAAAGGGATTGTTTGGTTTGTTTAGTCAGCTACAGCTACTTCTCCTATAAGGAGACAAAAGGAGTATGGACAATAAAACACAGTCCCAGTTAATGTTCTGCTCATGTCATCCAGAAGGGCTAGTTCAGTGAAGATTCTGGAACTCTGGACTCAAGATAGCTCAGCTTCCCCTTGTCAAGCAATGAGGCATAGGATGTAGGAGTAAGTACAGACTGAAGCTTCAGGCATGGCACTTTTTTTCTTTGTGATCCTGTTGCTAACAGAGTCCTCTAACATGCTTCTTGTTGTGGCTAGCCCATCAAATTCAATTCAAGGAGGGTGAACTCAATAGCTGGTCCATTCTAAGCCATTCTGCCCAGGCATCTCTCTTTCCTTGATTCAGTCTACCCATCACCTCTACCTTGTTAGCGTACCCTATCACTTCTGCTCTGACTCTTCCAATTAGCAACAAAACTTGACCTCTCCTCATTCACTGTCCCTGTAGTTATGGGGGAGGGTAATATATGTGGTGAGAGATTTTATTTTTATTTATTTTTATTTTTTTCATTACTTTTTTTATTGACTTGTTTACTTTTAGTTTACAAGATTCAGTTCCAGAATCACTTGAGTTTCAGATTTTTCTCCCCTTCCTCCCCACCCTCCACCCCCCCACCATGGTGGCATACAATCACGTATAGGATCTGCAAACTCTTTCACATTGTACGATAGTCTGGTTGTATAAGCGTTGTAGCCAGTGGAGTGAACAATGGGAAAAGAGAAACAAAACCAAACATAG
>JAQQSW010016029.1:0-11760 GCA_028646575.1 Pseudocheirus occidentalis | reverse complement strand
TATATATATGTATACTTACACATATGTCCATATAGGAGGCTATATATGCATATGAATACATACCTGAGCATGTGTATATATGGGTTTATAGAGGGCATAGGATGAATTGAATATGAAGGGATGATACTTTAAAAGGCAAATTCTGAGGTGGGAGAGGACTAGAATGAGAGGAGACAGGGAGAGACAAAATGGGGCTAAACATCCCATATAGAAGAGGCAAGGGATAACTGTACTCTCATTGAATCTGGCTTAGGGAAGAAATGGTATAAACTCTAAACTGGGCTTCATGCCACACAAGAGAGTAGGGGGCATGGGGATGAAAGGGTAGATGACGGAGGGGAGGGCAGGGTCTGGGGGAGGGATGCTGGATGCTCACACTTCAATAAAGAGACAGGGACAGGGTAGAGAACAGAACAAGGGGGGGAAGGGATAGGAAGGAGGGACATATCACTGTCACAGTATGTCCACTATGAAGATGTCCTGTATAATCACACCTACACATCCTGTATTGAATTGGTTGTCCTTCCAGCGGGTGTGGGTGACAAGGGAGGAACCAAAAGAATCTAGAATTTAAAGCTCTGCAATACCTGCAACTAGGAATCAAGATATGTGGGGGCTGGGATAGGGAGACCCTCCCTGCCCTACCAGAAAGTTAGAGAGCAGACCAGGGGACGGGCTCTACAGTGGGATGGCTGTTTTGGGGTTCAGGTAGGAGAAAGACAGGGAGAAAATTTGTAATTCAAAAATCTCATGAAAATGAATGATGTAAAAAAGAAAACAAATAACATTTATTACATTAAAAAAAAAGACTCATGCGCCCTAATAATAGTTCTGCTTAACTAATATTATCTAGACAATAAATGGCAGAAATCATTCTAGGTCCCAAAATTATGCTTGAAGAAAGAATTTAAGGGTAAGATTTGTTTCATAACATTGCTTCTTGTAAACATTATTTTGATCATATTATTAATATTACTTTCTTTTCTTAAATGTAATTTTATTTATAATATTGCTCTTTCTACACAGTACATCCACAAAGATCAAGAAAAACTGCTTCTGATGAAAATGTAAATGGATGTATTCTATCCATCACAGCATTACCTCTAACAAATTTTTTAAAAAATTAAATGTATTTTATGGAACATTTCCACAATATATGTTTTATTGTTTGTTTTATAAATGGGCTAAAAGTCACCATTTCAGATATAAGTGAAGGCTTTCAAGGACTTCAATGAGATGGAAACATTATATTTAAGGAAATGAAAACAGAATAAATGACTTGAAAATGCCCTATAAATTAGGGAAGAATCTCTTACTTCTGACCCACAGTCTCTGTCCTCTAATCACACAACCATGACCACTTTCTCCTGCTCTACCACTGTTTGTAAGAATCATTCCTAAGAAGAATGTCAAGTGGTCCAAATTAAAGAGAGTTGGAATTTACTACACCTGCATGACTGTCACAGAGAAGCATTGCTAGCTAGTGATAGCTGCATTAGTGTCAAAAGTATAGAGGACACCTGTGGTCTAATTAGCAGGAGGAAAAGATATAATGACCTAAAGTGAATATTGCTAACCCCCTTCAAGGTAGTTAGATTCACATTATACAATATGTAAGTGTCTGGGAGTCCTTAGGTTGGGAGAGAAGATATATCGAAAAGGCAGGAAATACTTGATATTTGGGGATTGTCCCATTGTTCCAATTATTTAGGGTCATGTCATTATATCAGTGAAAGACATGTGCAGCATCAGGCAAAAAACACATTGGCAATTTAAAGGAATAATTAAGAAACCATGTAAACTATTTAGCCCTAAGATTATATTCCTTCCAACGAATATTAAAAAAGGGGGAAACAGTAATTTTTATTATAGATAAAACGAAAATACTTCACTGCTCTTTTTAATTTGGTCTAGCTTTCCTCACTTATCTCATAAGAAACCCATTCAGACTAAGACAAGTACATTCTTCAAGTTATGAGCCTGCTCCAAATTCTGACTTAGGATCTTATAGGCTTGTAAAAGTTAACTCCTAGTTTAGGCTAAAGCTGCTTTCTTTGTAAATGTGTATGAGAGGAAAAGGGGTGGGGTGGGTGAAAGTAAATATGTAAGGAAGGAGAATAGTTAAGAGTGTTTCTCATCCTGAGTAATGGATAAATGTTTAATGCGTGTGTGTATACACACATACACAAGCATGCACACACAGCATACATGTATTCCTGTGGAGGTGAGTGTACATAGACATGTATACATACATACTCGTGCATAAGTGTATATACATATATACACACATACATCTCTCTTTTGTGTATATCTATAACTATTTTTCTCTGTCTGTCTGTCTATCTATCTATTTATATCTTCAATTTAGAATTCAAAAGCCCTAGAAGTAATCTAGTTCAACTCCTTCATTTTATAGATGAGGAAAATGAGACCCAAAAGAGCTTAAGTTACTTGCTTCAAATCATATTAAAATCAAGTGCAAAGTTACTATTTAACTTAGACACTCACACTGTAGATCCATCTATCTTTCTACTTTACCTTGTGTTCCCAGAGGTTTTTAGATGGTCGGAATGGAAAAAAAAATGTCATTTAAGAAATTCCAATAGATACTTCTACTTACTAGTATAGAGTAGTATATGGGCCTTCTCCACTGTAGTGACCATGCAGACCAGGGTAACAAAGCTAGGCATGGGTAATTCACTTCATTTTGGCTGATACAGACATGCTGATGCCAAAACAAGATCTCTACCCAGACTGACTCTTTTCTTTGCTTGTGACCTGCGTCTCCCCATAGGCTACCCACAACTATCAGCTCTTTTGTGAACACCAAAATGACCTAGATCCTCTGGTCAGTGGACAGTAGATAACCATTGGTGGTTCTCTCTCACAATTTAATCTACGATTGCTGAATATGGTTTATACTTTTTTAAGGATAAATAGAATAAGATGACACCAATGTGATGCTAAATGATAAAAGAACAGTTTGAATGAAGAGCTTAGTGAAATGTCAGGAGTTTTGAACAAATTTTTTTATTCTTTGAATAATTCACTAGTATTTGATTAGCAAGTCATACTTGTGTCCATATGTATGCACATGTTATAATTTATGTTAGGAAGGGGATAATACCTCTGCCTTCAGCTAATTATTAAGCAACTTCTCTTGTGCTTGTGGAGTAGAAAGACAAAACCAAAACAATTCCTGCTCTCCAGAAACTTTCTAAAACATACCAATCCTATTGTGTGGGTCAGCCTCCTTGACACCTCTGTACACTCTTACTGATTTCCTGAATACTTTGGGACAATTCTCTGGTCTTATCTTCATCCTCTGGCTCTATTATGGAACCCTCAGTGTTCTACCTACATTCTGGATGATCCTTGACCACTAAGAGATATGTAGTCACAGTCTGGACACCACTTCCTATTATCCTTTTTCCTAAGGGACAGGTCTCAAGGTGCCTCTATTCTCTGGAAAGATTTCTGATGTGCAATCAGACAAATATTTTAGAAACAGATATGTTAAGTTAATAATACTGTGTACCATGACTTTTTTGGATAGATGAACTCTTGTGGTTTATTTTGTTTTTCTACATATTCATTTATTTAACAAAGATATCTTTTAATCAATTTTTAAAAATTGATGGGGAAGGCAATTATTTCTTTTAAGCTAAGATGCAGCTTAGAGCATGTTTGTTCCAAGGATGATTTTTGTCAATAAAAATTACTTGAAATTTATGGAATCAAAGTGAAAATGTTGACATCTTTGTCCATTAGTCAAAAGTGTAACTTCATTAAAGCAGAAGGCCATAAAATCCCTACTGGAGTTCTTGATAGGGAATGCTTTATTCTTATTTAGCATATCTCTGATTTCTTTCAGCTTTAGTGTCTTTCATAATGTGCATTTCTACTGAATATTTATGAAGGACTGTCCAGTGACCTGTTAGCATCTCTTGGTTACTTCTCCATTAACAGTCTCTCAAGCAGAATGAAATCAGAGGACCATTGCCTTTCTTCAGCACAAGGTCACATCTATACTAAAAAAGAAAAAAAAAACAGCAAAAACAAAAATCTATTACTAAAATGCATGAGGTCAGAATTTGGTCATTATATAAAAAGTTAAAAATAGATGACAGAAACTCTTTTGAAATTTTTTTTATACAATATGTTTAGTACTTTAGAATCTAACCAATTAGACTCCATAAGTGTAACAATGGGGGAAACACACACACACGCACACACACACACACACACACACACACACACAAATCTTTAGGCTAGTAATGTAATTCCAAAAGAACAAAAAAGAGGTCTTTTGAACTTTTAGGAAATCATGTTTTGGAGCATTAAAGAAGCAACAACAACAAAAACCATTTATTCATTATCCCAATTAACAATATGATACAGGATGAATATAATGTTCGTTTAAATGTGTGACCCAATGTGGCAATACAGAAAAAGACTTCTAGGAAAGTCATTAACATAGACACTTATTTAACATACAAAGAGGATCAGATTCTTGAAAGGTCCCGAGACACCCAAAAATTATAGGAAAAAAAATCAACCTTCACTTCATATTTTGCATAAGATTATGAAAACAACAATAATGTTTTATGATTGGGCCACTTAGATCCTGGCTCTTCTAAAATGAGTCTCTCACAAATATACTGGGAATTTGTAACAAACATGTACAATATGATATTTCTGGAATTAAGGAGTCAAGAGAGTGGAGCTATGTCGGTTGAAAATCAGTAGCTGCTGTCAGTAAAACTAATGAGGACACTAACCTCTCCACTGTATGATGTAGTCTACAGGAAGCAGATATAAAGCAGGGTGAGCCAGGGTCTTTTGATTGTTATTGGCTAGCTCATAAAACTGGGGTTGCTGGATTGAATGTCTTGGGCAGAGAGATATTGGGAGAAAGCCATCTGAGATGTCTTCAGTGTTCTTTTGTTCCTGAATGATTTCCTTTGTGTTAGGAACATTGTTGGAGATATACTTTGTACTATAAATCTACCTGAAGATTTAGGCATGGTGTATTCTGAAAGATTTACATAATACAGACAAGATCAACCAAACTCTGTCCTTGGCAACATCTTCTGATTCCTTTCCTCCTTTTCAAGGTATGCCAGTGTTGGCTGTCATGGATTTACTTGTCATGAGAGTTCTGTGTTGCACACATTCCTGGATAATGGAAATGCCCAAATTGAGGCATCTTTCCCACAGTCCTCCACTAATAATAATGATACTTTATTTGCGCTGAGTTTGTTTTTCTCACACTTTATATTTTTCATGCTTCTTGCATTTTCCTTTTCAACTCACAGGGTCAAAATTTATCCCATTTAAACATTTTATATGTGTATGTATTTGCATAAAATATCATGAGAGGCACCATGGTGTCCTGAATGCCAGTCTTGGAATGAGGAAGATTTTAGGCTTAAGTCCTGCCTCTGACACATAATAGCAGCATGACCTTGGAAACATCACATAAACATTCAGTGTTTTATATAATTCACTAAGAATAAAACTCAAGAAAGAGCTGACTACCTAAACTGGTCAAAGGAGTTTCTCACACTGTAGAAAATACAAGGAAAGTTCATAGCCTCCCTCCTTCCCCCACCAAATATTATATTAACTTCTTATATTTAATTGGATATTTTAACTACTACATTAGCTATATATTGATTAATGTTAAATTTATTTGGTAGTTTGTACTGGAAATATTAGTATAAGATAAGTATTTTTCCTTCTGTCTCTATTACTCTTCCTTCATTGTTGTTTTTTTTAAACAGTCTGTCAATTGAAAAATGATGCTTTTATGAATCATGACTTGTGTCTGCCTATAGATAGATATAAGAGACATAGAAAGGAGTTGGGCAGCTTGTTGGCGGGTGGGGTGACTTTGATAAACATGCAATTTGGCAGGCCAAATAGAATTTCTGTGTATCTGCTATTTCTCTGACATATCAGTATATGGGTCTTGCTATCTCCACTAAAAATGGAAAAGATAAAACTCTTCATTTTTCTCTCTAAATCCTGAGCTCTTCTTAAATTGATTATCAGTTTGGTTGACATGACTGTCTTCTGGGTCTGTCGAGCACAATTCTTTGCAGTCATTTTTGAGGGCTTCTGTGTTTTTTTTTCTCTCACATTCAATTTATAATTAGATCCCACTACTTTTTTAGAGTAAGAATTGTTAAAATCCAAATGGTCACTTTGACTATATCTCTGTTCTTCACAAAGTTGTTCTGTTATTCTTTATAGCTTTTCACATCAGGCTCCAAAGCCTCTTATTTTGTTTCAAGGAAGTGTCAGACACTGCACTAAGTTCCTTTCTTAATAGAAACTAAAGTTGAAATGTGACTTATTTTGCTCGATAATTCAATAATACAATGAACATTTACTAAGCAGATAATATGCATAAGAAGAGAAGTAGCATGGTATAGAAGATAGAGTGCTGGCCTTGGAGTGAGGATAACCTGGGCTCCATCCTTACCTCTAACATATACTGGCTTTGTCACCCTGGTCAAGACATTTAACCTCCTAGTGCTTCAGGCAACTCTCTAAGACTCTAAGTTACAGAACAGGGACTGATTTGTATTGGTAGAGGGACTTTCCTCACTGGGATATCCCCATACTCAAAAGTCATAATTATAACCTTAAAAACAGGACAAGAATCTGAAATGCCTCTGAACACCAAGTAAGGAAGAAAAAAAATTATTCATGATGGTAGGTATAAAACTACTGGAATCAAAATACTATGTCAGATAGTAGTCCATTCAAATTGATTGTTATTTCTCAGCTATTGATACAAAGGATCAGACTAAAGAGCACCATGGTTGTCCTTGACATCACTAATACAATTGCTGTTCATCCTTAGTTTTTAAAGAGGACCAATGCCATCACAGAGCACATCAATTGAGCACATAAATTGGATTTAAGTGAGGCAGAGTTGTATAAAGTTGTCAGCCTCATGCTCCTTTCCAGCATGTTCAGAGTCCAGTGTCAAGACAAAAGTCAAGATTACTGGTTATGACCCAGGATTCAGTGGATGACCTTGGCATCTTCAATGTCTGACCACACTCTTAGCTCCCCACAGCACCTGTTTCACCCCCCTTCATTGTACTTATTGCACTGGGGGGAAGTCTTTTAATACTTGAATTGGACATCTCCTAACTCACTCATGGCTTTGAGGCTGATTGGTTACCCTCAACCTGGTTTAGCCCATTAGTTGAGAAGATTTACTGTGCTGTGGCCTCTGCTAGAGTTCTTTGGGGCCACAGCTGAGAGTTGAGTGTCAAGTAGATACCAAAGGTGATTGCACAGTCCAGAAAAAGGCTTGGCAAGCCCTCACAACAGAAATGCTAATTTTCTTTGAATATTCCTTAGGTTTCACTAATACGATTAACCACCTACCCATTGCCCCTATCCCACCCACACAACAATCTTAAGGCCCCGGATGGTTCCAGCCATTGTTATATTTGAACCTTTTAGAAATTATTTAAAATTCTATCATGTACTGTATATTAAGTACTCATTGAAGATTTATTTTGATAAGTTTTTTTTCCACTCTGTAAAACAGGATTTCCTTTTATTTATTTTAAACTTATAACTTTCAGGTTTTGAGGAATGATTCTAAATCATTCTCCTTTATATTACAACCTACCAGACTATGAGGCAGGTAGGTAGTTCAATGGATAGGGCACTGCGCCTAGACTCAAGAAGAACTGAGTTCAAATCTAGCCTCAGATACTTACTAGTTGTGTCACCCTGGGCCAGTCACTTAACCTCTATTTGCTTTAATCCACTAAAAAAGGAAACGGTAAACCACTCTAGTATCTTTGCCAAGAAAATTCAATGGAAAGTATATGGTCCGTAGGTTTATGAAAAATTGGACACAAATGAACACCAGCATTAACAATCAGACTATGAGTTCTTTGAGTGCAAGGCTACATATTTTTCTTTCTGTCCCCTCTCCCCATGCTCCCCACCAAGTAGCACAGCTCACCGAATATTCCTTGATTTAATATAAGGAATGAACGAAGTTGTTAAGTAAATTTGATATTCACCTTATGCCTACCAATTATGATTTTATAGATTTTGCTTGTATCATCTTGTAATCCTTGTTGTTCCTGACAAGAATCCTCTTTCTTATACATATAAATAAATGCAAGAACCTCTCACTGCACTAGCCCTTATGATAATTTTAGTTTCACTTTTCTGAATCTTTATGTGTACTATCATAGTTATAGATGGGTGATCAGAGTTTTACAGAATTTAATAATAAACAGGTATATCTACTGTGATCTTGATTTCTGAGAATAGGGCCTGGATCCTAGAACAATAGAAATTGGCATTCAGAATATGACTTAATAAAATAAAAATAATCACAAAAGCATTATATGAAATGCCTTTTTTCTTTTTTAAAATAAATCATGCTTGCAACATATTAGTTTTAATAGGCAAAATTTTCAAAAAGCATTACCTTTGCCAAAAAGAGACCTTTAAGACCATTAAAAAAGAACTATCTACTGAGAGTCCATAAATAATAATTCATATTTATATTATACTTTGAGTTTTACAAAGGGATTTCTTTGGTTTGAAGGTAGGCAGTGCTAATATTATTAACATTGTTTTATAGAATCAGTAACTCTTAAGTCCCAAAGTTGTTAAAGTCCTGCTTAAAATAACACTGAGGAAGTAACTAGCTCAGTGGATATAGTGCTGGGCCTAGCATCATTAAGAGTCATCTTCTTGATTTCAAATCTGGTCTTAGACCCTTACTAGCTGTGTGACCCTGGGCAAGTCACTTAACCTCTGTTTGCCTTATCCACCAAAGAAGGAAATGGCAAACTACTCTAGTAACTTTCCCAAGAATACCCCATAAAGGGACAAAGAATTAAAAATAACTAACCAACAAAGGTAATCCTGCTAATAACAATCCAAGTCCAAATTTGACCTGAATTTCTTATCCTAGGTCTAAGACAACTATCATGACACCATGCTGTCTATGAAACAGTGGGTAAAGGAATGAGAGTTTATATATAGCCTACTATGTGCCAAGTGCTTTATACTCATTTGATCTTTACAACAACCCCATGAAGCAGGTATTGTAATTAATCACATTTTATAGTTGAGGAAACAGATACCAACAGAGGTTAAGTGACTTGTCTAGAGTCACCCAACTAATAATTGTCTGAGGGTACATTTGAACTCACATCTTCCTGTCTCCAAGATTAGTATTCTAACGAAAAGTTTCCCTCAAGAATCCAACATGATAATAAGTTTCAGAACAGCTTTAAAGTCCCTGTTGTAGTGGAGATGGCAAGTCAACATGCAAACTGGAGAAAGTAAGGAAATGGAGTTATAATAATGAATAAATCCTTAGCCTCAAGGTGTTTACATTTTAAGATAAGGAGAAACAACTGCACTAGTAACTACAATAAAAGGAATTATAAAAGTGTCACATGAAAGATAATCATTTTTCATCTTATTTATAACAGTAAACCTTCATTTGGATTCTACCACCTCAGTTCCAGCATTACTTTGTATGTGAGGAAATCAAAATTAAACTCAAGGAGACAAAATCAGGAAGAGCAGTAGAATCAAATCAATCACATAAAGAAGAAATCCATGTCAGACACAACTGTGAAAACGTCAATAGATAGATTTGAGATATCTTAACAAAATGACAATAAATGATTGTTGGTGTGTGTGTATGTGTGAATTGGTGTGATGGAATCAGTGGGAGCCATGGAGAGGGCATCAACAAGTACTAAGCCCACATGTCTTTTTTCTCACATCAAGAAAAATCTTTGTGTTGTTATTTGTCCTTCATTTTGAAGAGGATCAATGACGTTACAGGGTGATGTCTTGACTCTCACATGTGTTGTATTTTAGTGGGTCAGAGTTGCACAAAGTTGTCAGCCTCGCTCTCTCTTCCAGAGTCATTGAAGTCCAGTGGCAAGACAACCAGCAAGGGTCCAGGATGTAGTGGATGATTTTGACGTCTTCAGAGTCTCACCAAGCTCTAAATGACCCAAACTGCCTGCTTCGGCTGCCTCGATGGCCTTTAAAATGAATTATTCTCATTGTCATGCTAATGGGAATTTGAAGATCTTCTCTGCCCCTTGATAGGCCGAATGTAATTACATGGAACCTATTGGGGGAGGAGTTTGCTGAATGGGTGGAGCAGGAAATGGGTCAGAATAGTGTGGAGGGAGAGAGAAGATGCAGGCAAGGAGACAGCTAGGATTGTGAGTGTTTGTTTGTTTGAAGGCCGGAGCAGGGGGAAGGTTTTGGGATGGTATTACTTCCTGTGGTGATAAGGTATATTAACTTTGTTGCTATGATGGACTTGGTTTTCTGGTGTTGGAATTTGACTTTCTGGTGTCTGAATAAATGTTTTGCCTCTGTATTCTATATAGAGAGTCTTATAGTTTGTGATTCAGAACTACTCTTGCATATTCATAGTCTCTGCTAGAGCTGTGAATATTGCCTTGGTGATACACTCATCCACACATTCAAATGAGGGGATACTTCACATGCTTTGGGTAGATATCTCCCTAGTTCATTGATTCCCCTTAGTCTGGTTTAGCTTGTCTGTGTTTACCTATGTGTGGCTGCTGTGAATATTACAGCTTCTTGAAGCCACAGGTGAGAGTTGAGTATCAGGTGGACACCAAAAATAGATGAGTAGCCCTGAAAAGGGCTCAGCAAGCCCTCACACCAGAGGTACTAGTCTCCCTTGAACACTTGTGTGTGTGTGTGTGTGTGTGTGTGTGTGTGTTTAGTATCATTGATGAGATTTGGATGCGAACAAGTATGTTCCTGCAAATGATTTTCTACAGTAGAATCTGGTACCTCATAGTCACACAAATAATTGCTTTAGAGTTATAGAAAATCTAGTTGTATTTGTTATTTGTTAATGTTTTAAAATAATAATATTTATACAGTGTTTTAAGATATCCAAAGCATATCAGAAATATTAGTTAATTTAATCCATAAAATAACCCTGGGAGGTATGTGCACATTTTACAGATGAGAAAACTGAGGCAAATAGCGC
Organism: Pseudocheirus occidentalis; assembly: GCA_028646575.1. Taxonomy (NCBI): domain Eukaryota; kingdom Metazoa; phylum Chordata; class Mammalia; order Diprotodontia; family Pseudocheiridae; genus Pseudocheirus; species Pseudocheirus occidentalis. The sequence goes on along the minus strand of JAQQSW010016029.1, from coordinate 701 downwards.
TAAATGATTTGCCCAGGGTTACATATTTCCTAAGTGTATGAGGCAGAATTTGGACTCAGATGTCTATGACTCCAAGTACAGTGTTCAATCCATTGTGCCACCTAGGTAGCTACCTAAAAAGAGATTTCACTTGTAGAGCAAAACTCTATAAAGTCTCTTCAAGAAAGTATGTCACTCCTGCACACTTTAAAATCATATAAGATCCCTCCATAGAATAAAAAAAAACAAAAATTAACATAATTTAATTATATTTGATTTATTTTATCTGACCAGATATAAAACATGTTTATGAAACAGTTTTGGGTTTTTTTTTTTTGCTACTGTTACAGAGTAGGTCCAACCCTATGTTCAAATGGAATAGGGATTACATATTAATGATTAAGTTCTCCTAATGCACTTGTCTGTGGAGGACAATGATCTAAACCAAGTAGTGTCTGAGTACTACACTGCCCTTTTAGTGAGATCAACAATCAACCAAATGAAGTTATTCTAAGAATTAACACAGGAAAATTTCACAGAGGAATACTGTCACTACTCTGTACTATTCAGGAGGATAGGAAGCCCGTTGACTTGATTTGGTGATACATTTATTTTGGACAAATTTTGTTGCAGATCTGGGCAATGAAGTGGTCTAGGAGTGTATATTACAAAGAGGAGGGAAGGGGAAGGGAGCGGAGGGGAGGGGAGATATATCATCATGG
>JAQQSW010016028.1:0-11760 GCA_028646575.1 Pseudocheirus occidentalis | reverse complement strand
ATCTCCACATGGAAGGCAGAACCAAGGTCTTTATTCACAAACTAGAACACTGAGTCCCAAAACCAGAAGGAAAAGTCCCAAAACCAGAAAGCCAAAGTCATTATAGTGGTCACAAAGTTGATACACATAGTTAATGCAGTGGACACCCACATTCCCAAGCCCTCAAAAACAGAACAGGCTCCCTCAAGCAGGGATCCCTCTCAGACTTACGACAGTTTCTCAGCGTGGTACTTGGAAGTTCTCAGTAGAAGCTGCAGAAGGAGGATCTCAGCCAAAGGTGCAGTCTCCAGGTGGTAACTAAGAAAATCTGATGGTCCTTTCGGTTCTCTTCCATATATATACACAGTATAGCTCCTCCCTGTTCAGCCCCTTACTGTTAGGGTGTTAACTACTCCCAAGGTGTTAACTTGAAGTAAGGAGCTAAGTGCCTTTACTAGGTGCTAAGTGCCTTTCCTAGGTTCCAATAGAAAGGGACATGGAAGATCTTCTGATTTCATTAACATTACAACTGGCCTCAGAACAACTTTGTAATTCATGATGTAAAATAATACAAGAAACAATTAATTCTTCAATTGAATACAAGGAAGTAAATACTAGAGTAGCTTACCAATAAGTATAATTAATAAACACCTTATAACTTTCTATTTAAGTGGTAATTTTTACAAATTTAGGCACTAAGCATAGTTGTTTATTAGCTTCTAAAGGACTGTTCATGTAAAAGTTTTGAACTCCCTTTTGTGATGCCCGCCCTTGAGCAAAGCGTTGGTTGCCTTAATTTGTTCAGGATGTTATATTGGGCTCTTAATACATTATGGGATCTGAGAGAATAATTGTAACATTTACGTATATAACTTAAGTATCAAGTAATTGAATGTATTACACAATCAATATCAATAAAATTTTTCATCTTTTTTAAAGTTAGATCTTTCAATGCCTCTAGATAATACCTACCCACCCAAATGAAAGTCAAAATATATTCGAGGATTTTTGATTTTTCTTTTCTTTGTTTTTATAATTCTTTTTTGAGTGGGGGAAGTGATATAAAAGGAGAAATGGAAAGGGCAGTCAAACGTGTTTTGCTTCCTTAATGTGCATGAATCCTTTATACTTTATGTGGAAATATAGTTAATAAATTCAGTCAAGGATGATAGTAAATTGAGAGTAAGCATTAGTCATAAAACTCTCATTCTACTTTTTGTTGTTTTCCTACCTTTAAAGTGTTTTGATTCTCTTTTCTCCTGAACATACAATTTTTATTACTTTGTATATCAATGATATTTTGGTTTAATCTACCAGGATCCCATTTTTTATATCTGTCAAATATATTTTGTAATTTGTAATTATAATTTGCAATCCATGATGTAAAATAGACTAAATAAAATAGACCGAATAGAATAGATGAATATTAAGAATCTCTCACTTTTCAAATATATGATCCTATAAATTCCCATTATTAACAGAGTAGTAAATAATGATAACAGTGCAGTAAGAAGGAGATATCAGAATACCTATCACTTTCCTGATCAAGCAGTAAGTACTAAAAGAAATGCGGTAGAAATATGGTTTGGATGGGGAATGGCAATAAGTGGGGAGAGACTAATAATTTTTTGTCTTCCTGGAGTCAAGAGGATGGAAGAAATGGACTTTCCAGAGGATCAATTCCTGGCATCGTGATTTAGGATTCAATCAATTAAATAGGAATGGGTGCCTTTAGATAATTTTTATATAAACTCTGGTCACAAGTTCTTTCTCTACAATCTCTTCTGAAATCACTACCCCCCACCCTGACACATATATATTATGAAATTTATGATCATAAATTTCAAGAAAAATACAATATCCAAGTATGGTATAGGTGCTGGGGAAGATATTTCCAGCCAAATCTATTGTAATTAGAGCTGAATGCCAGTTGAAACTTTTCAAAATAGATGAAGCAGTAGTTGAGCTCTTTCAATATACAACAGAAAGTTATTTGCAAATTTCTCTCTATACGAGAAGCTCAAGGGCTATTTCTTTCTCCTAATTTACTCTCTCTCAGTTATTTCCATCCTCTATTACTCTCTGTTTGAGACAATCTAGTGAAGAAAAAGAGTAAAAAATGCTGGTAGGTCTGGGAAAGCATTTCCCCTTCCCCAAAGACTTGCCCCTATAGTGGCCTGAGAACCCCAAGTACTCCATTCTCCCCTCAGAACATAGACTGTCCCATTATGAACACAGGTTTTCCTGTCCATTCCCTAGTCCCAGGAAAGTGGTAATATCTAGGGAAGTTCATATTTTTGGGCAAATAAAAGGTCTCTGAGATAAAGGAGGCAAAAGTATGGCCAAAAAGACATAGTTCCCCAGTAGTGGGTCTGCAATCTCCCTTTGCCATTTCCCCACCACCCCCCTGAAATGACCCTAACTTCCATAGCCTGATTATAATGTATATGTGTAGAGGGAGGGAAGGGAAGAAGGACAGATTGCCAGCCTTTCACTGAGTCTAAACAACTTTCCCTGAGCAACAAGACATAGAGGGGGGAAAGTCCCAAAGGCCTAATATTGGCAAACATGAGGTTAGCTTATTTAGCCAGAATCAGATTTTTTTCCCTACCCACAAACACACCTCTGTCTCACCATCCCAGCTCTTAGCCAGGTCCATCTCAGCTTCTAATTAAAGAATTTCAAGGACTATGAAGATCTCCACTCTAAACTTCTGATTAACTCAACTTCATTGGGCTGCTGTCCCATTACCAGACTTCAGTTCTTCCTTTCCTCTTATTTTGAGTAATAACTATTGGCACTTTAAGTGTTTGGCCCTTCAGAAATTCCACATCAAGGGGAAAAAAAGCCCATTCCTCAGCTATTATGGCTCTGGAAAAAGGACTTGAATCTCCCTGATTCAAAGGCCCAACCTTTCTCCCCTAAATGATGCTACCTCTCAATAAGCTATCAACTACATGGATTTTTAATGTGAAATACTTTTGCGATTACAACTCACATAAAGTAAAATAAAATGTGTCATGCAATCTAAGTAATTGGGGGATAGATTGTTTTAGAGTCATCTAGTTCTCACAGTAGGTTTCAAAGTAAAAACAAACACAAACAAATACACAGAAGGGTCTTTAAAGCAATCAGAAACCACCTCACTGCTAATTAACACTCAACAGAAATCTTTTCAATGGTAAGAATTCAACTAATTTAAATCCAGCATAATGGGAGTTGAATGTCAGTTGAACCTTTTCAAAACAAACTGAGCACTAGTTGTTGTGCTCTTTCAATACACATGGAGAGCCATTTGCAAAGTAATTTGAACAATTCTTGAGAATTTTAAAAGGGATCTGGATTAAGTTGAGTTGTTCCCATACAGTCAAAGAGAAGGCTGTTCTTTTACCATTCCTTCTACCCATGTGTGGTATTAGCATCTTTGATACTAGGATACTGCCAGTCTCTGGCTAATAAAGGCAACAAGAATTCATAAAAGAAAAATAACTAATGCGTATCTACTGGATTTTTCAACTGGAATTTTGAGAAAAGGCAAACCATTCCTTGATCACCAATATTAGTGCCATTATTTTAAAGTATTCACAATATAAAATTACAATAATCTCCATGTCTTCTTATGCTATATATGCCTTGGCTCACTCTCCCAGTCAGGTTGCTACACTTTCCCCTCACAGTTCTAGTTTATCCTGAGGCGTCAGAGTAGTCTCTTTTTTACTGCTGCTCTTAGCTGGAGCTCCCAAACCTGTCTTCCTACCTTTGTTAGGTGCCAATAGAAAGTGTCCAAGCAGCATTTAATCACTATATATGCATGCATCTGTGTGCATGCATGTGTCTATATGAGTGTTTAAAAACAAAACAATATTCACTTCAAAGAATACAGCAAACACAAAGTAAAAATACTTTCATCAATACTTGGGTACATATTCTTTCCCATACAACTTTGCTCTCTGTGGACAAGAAAGGAAAAAGTCTCAAAACTTTTCCTAATTCCTCCTATTAGCTGCATGACCCAAGACAGCATTACTACTGGATAAGACCCTATCTCAGCTACTGTGTGACTGAGTTCCTAAGGTCATTCCTTGCTTTTGGGGATGTTGATGCTAGGCTAATATACAAAAATTCAGTTTCTGTGATGTGAGGGTACTGGGGTTCCCTCCAAACTTTTTAAACTTAAAATATCAAAGGCTCTACTGTCCACCTAGAAGAGGAAAAAAAAAGCAGAGATCCAGGACTGAAGCACAATTGTCAATCACATGGCCTCGAAGAAGACTCCACAGTCATTTTTTTCATTACATCCTCTCTCAACAGACACTATTGGTCGAAAGGGTCATACTACCAGGAACAGAGAAGCTAAATGGAATGTAGAAAGTGACTGAATGACAGAAGTTAGGTAATGCCTTCTGAATACTGCTGAAGCCAATCAAATATCTTTCATGCGATAGGTGGAACTTAAATCAGAATCAGCTACATATTTTTTCTGTATGTTCTTCAGTCTCTCCAATATACTAGGCTTATTTCTGGAGTACACACTTCTTAGATTCTCTACAGAGGGAATTTACATCAGCTGAGCAAGCTGATTGGGTCCATGCATGGGCCGGAGCACCATACAGTCAATTTACAAAGTGATACATGCCAGACAACATTTTTGTTTCTTTTCTCACCATTGAATTGATGATTCTTGTATTATGGAGAGAGCAACATAGATGAAAAAATCTGTATGGAAAAAAGTTAAGAAGTAGCATTATTGTTTTGTGAGAAGACCGCTGACTGGTGATTAATGAATGTCTGCATTTAAACCTTTAGTCCATGACTAGCTCTTTGTATGATTTGTAGTTTCTCGCCCTCAGTTCTCAGATTTGGAAAATGTGGAGACTATTTGTACTTACCAAGCCAAGCAGGTTCAGGTAAGGAAGATATTTTGAAAAGTTCTACAGAATTATGTTATTATTTTAATTACCTGTGTATACTTGGAGAATTGATTAACATCTCTAGATTTCAAATTCCTCATCTGTATTATAAAGGCATTAGATCAAATATTCTCTAACAACTCTACCTACTAGGTATAGATGGGAGATCTTTCTGATTAAACCAAAATGACTTTGGCTTTTCAGCTTCTGACAAAAACCATTAATAACACATTTTCAGTTTATTTGATAGTAGAATGTTAATTTAAAGTTGAAACCAATGGATTTGTATATATTGTTTAACTATGTGATGTACCCAGTGTTCTATATTTATAACTACAGTAATTTCATTTAAATATAAAGTCAATCCATGATATCAAACAAAAAATTTATGCCATTAAGTATTTTCTATATACAAGATAGGATAGTTGATAGAGTACAAAACATAAGATCAGGAAAAATGGAGTTCAAACAGAGCCTCTTAGATTTAGTAGTCATGGAGCTAAAAGAAGGCCCTTATCTTCTCTGAGTATCAGTTTTCTCATCTGTAAAATGAGTATAGAAAATCATATAATATGTTGAAAGACATAGGTAAGTCTGAAGCTAGTTCATTTGAATAAAGTGCTTTGTATTTTTTAAAGTATGAAAGAAGTGACATTTCCACTATTTGTCCTAGGCACCAGAGGCAGAGGATACTGTGTATGTGTTTCTTTGTGTGTGAGCATGTGTGTATTTGTGTGTATATGAATGTATACAGGGAAAAGATTGGTTTCAAGTCAGTCTGACATATATTGGTCTTCTGACCTTGAACAAGTTGCTTAATTTCTTAGGTCTTTGTTATTTATATAAATAAGAAAACTGGGGCTCAGAGGGGTTAAGTTTCTTGCCTGTAGTTACAACAAATCGATTAACCTTTGCAAGTAACAAAAATTTATATACTGATAGATATACAAATGCATGTATGCACATGCACACAATACACCTATGATATATATGTGTATACATGCATATGGACATGTATACATTTATATATCCATATGGTAAATACATATTTAAAGATGTGTTTGATGTCACGATGCATGTGACTCATAAATCAGAAATCAACATGTAACTTACGTATTGCATAGGCATAGATGTATAAGTAACCTCTGAACAGCATACATTTTCTATACCATACTATAACTGGTCTTAGTTTCAGCCAAGATGGATAAAATGTTCCTTCCTAGTTAATCTTATCACTTCCAATCTTACTACCATGCTGCTAACTTAGCCTAATATATTCAAAACCTTCCCACCTCCCTCAGTTTCCTCTCCTCTAATTAGAAGACTGTAAGGTGGAGCACTAAATTTCTCTTAATGCTTTCCAGTAGATAGATCACTAGCCCTGAAGTCAGGAAGACTAATTTTCCTAAATTTAAATCTGGCCTCAATCACTTACTAGCTGTGTGACCCTGAACAAGTCACTTAATCCCATTTACTTCAGTTTCTCCATCTGTGAAATGAGTTGTAGAAGGAAATGCAAATTACTCAGGTGATTTGGGGTCAAATAGGGTCACAAAGAGTCAGACCCAACTGAAACTGACTGAACAATAACAAAGTTTGCCTTTATAGCAGGAAGAATCTGAACTTACAACTCACTCTATCTGGTTACAACTTCAAGGAACAAGACACCCCCAAGGAAAGGAGTCTGCTGTCCTCCCCTCTTTTCAGTTTCTTTTTATTTACTGTTTCCCCACACCTCTTTGATTAAAATCCCCTTGACATTACTCTCTAACTTTCTTTTTCTTATTTATATCCCCAGCATTTAGCAAAGTACTTGGCATTTTTTTTTTGTAGTTAACAAATGTTTATTGAATTTAATTTGTCTATTTGTTTTGGCTTAAGAGGTTATGGAGAATCATTCTGGTAAATAGCAGAGCATGTTGACCTTGGTATCTAGAGAAATGTGAGTTTGAGTTCTGCTTCTGACATTTGAGAGCTGTGTCATATAGACCAAATTACTTAATCTTGACAAGCCTAACTCTCCTAGTTTGTTTTCTACTTATTAATAATATTTGTAATACCTACCTCACAGGATATTATTGTGAGCAGGCATTCTTGCATGTATGGATGCATATGGATAGCATATGCATACTCTTAGTTATACATGATACATACACACATATCAATAAAATTACATGTGTGTGCATATATGTATGTGTGTAGGTATGTGTGATTATACACACACAATACAGACACATCCTGTTACATAGATATTGCAAATACTATCAACATTTTACAAAAATATTTACCAGGATATGTAGTTGAAAATATTTTTTATTTAGCGCTTTTAAATATACAAAGCACTTTACTCAAATGAATTTATTTTAGCATTATATCATTTTTGTAAGATACTATAGTTTTAATATACCCATTTTACAAGTGAGACTCATTAAGGTTAAGTAATTTACTTATCACTCAACTGCTAAACCGCAGAGTCAAAGGGGATTTGAACTCAGATTTTTCTTGACACCAAGCCCAACATGCCCTGCAGCATTCCAAAGTGGTTTTCCAGATATCTCAAGGAAAAAAAAAGTTGCAAAAATATACACACACACACACACACATACACACACATGCATGCACACATCATACTCTTTTATTCATTCCAAGGCATTACGGAATGAATAGTCTCATTTAATCTTCACATAAGTGTCATTTTTATTTTCCTTCTCTTAATTTAAGCTGTTCTTTGCAAGAGTGGGAACATTTTGTTCTGTGAAATTCACTGTACCTTGCATTTTGGTGAATACTTAAAACCTCAGATAAATGTATCTGTATTGACTTTTTTCTGTTTTGAAACAGACAATTTAAAGGGCCGGAGACCCAGAGTTACTGAATCTATGGAAATTTTATCAGCATTCATACATGCATGCTTTTTTTTTCTCCAGCTACATTTATGCGTCCACATTCTTAGGAAGTACAAAGACAAAATAAGTGATGGTTCTTAACCTACTCTATAATTATAGACATGAGTAGACACAACCCACTTTCAGCAGCAATCACATGACTCCTACAATATTTTTGAGCCACTTTAGTATTGACACAAGTAGCCTTGTGGTTGGTGATAAGAAAATTAAGTGGTAGGTTTCTGAGAAAGCATAAGCAGTCTTAACAGTTCAAGATGATAAAAATACTTCCAAGTGGCATACTCAAATCAAGCTGCACACATTCTTCATTTAAATGGAATTACTACTAAAGATAAGACAGAATGAAATCAGCTTACAAGGTTTCTTACTCTATTTAGTACTGTAACTCCTGTTTCAAAAGTTTTTCCTAAAAAGGCTATAGAAATTTATTATCTCTTTAAGAGCAAAGAAGCTGTGCATTACAGTTATAACTATCATTCTGTAAGATGCTTCTCCTTCAGATGTTAGTGTGTGTGTGTGTGTGTGTGCATGCACACATGCACTCAAGAGCCTAAGCAAGTGCAAATATTAAACATTAATGCATGGAGGCTTAAGAAAGGCAGAAAAAGGTGACTTAAAACTTCAATTTCTTCTCTACAACATCTGTAATAAATGTTCTGTCTTTTCCCGTACACTGCCATCTTTTTGATACAGTGCCTCATTACCTCAAGCCTTAACTCCTGCAATAGGTTGCTGGTGGGTCTGCCTACCTCAGGCCTCTCCCAACTAACTGTTCATTCTCCATTCAACCATTAAAATGACTTTCCTAAAGCAGAGATTTCCCTATTTCACCCCTCTACTCAATAAACTCTAGTGGCTCCCTTTTGCTTCCAGGATAGAATGAAAAGTCCTCTGTTTGACATACAAAGCACTCTTTAATAACATAGCTCCCTCCTATTTTTCCAGAAATCTTACACCTTATTCCTCAGGGCATATTATTCTCTCCTGGCTTTTCCACAAAAAAGGTACTCCATCTCTCAGTTCCAGACATTTTCTCTGACTGTCTTACATTCCATTCTTAGCTGTGCCTAATGACTTCCCTGAGTATCTTTAAATTCCAATTAAAATCTTATCATTTACTGGAAGTCTTTCCCAATCCCTCTTAATTACATTGCCTTCCTTTGGTTAATTATTTCCTATTTATACTGTATATAGCTTGGTTTGCATATATTTTAATATCTTTAATGGCAAAGACTTTCTTTTGCCTTCTTCTTTAACCCAGTACTTAGCACAATGCCTTGTACATATTAGGCACTTAAAAAGATGGCATTCTAATTATCAGTCTTGTGCTTTTCAGAATATCTTTCAAAACCATTCCAATCTTTCTAGCACAGTGATTCTCAAACTTCCTAAAGCCATAAACCTTTAATAAAGTTCCTCTTGTTGTGGTGACCCCTAAGCATAAAATTATTTTCTTTACTACTTCATAACTGTAATTTTGATACTGTTATGATTCATAATGTAAATATCTGATATGCAGCATGTATTTTCATTGTTACAAATTGAACATAAACCACCGATTGAGAACCACTGTTCTAGCACATCCTATAGTTTTTAGTAAATAAAAAAAATGTTCATACATAGAAGGTAAATGAAGTTAGTAAAAGCAGGGCATTTGGAAAAGATATTTTCGGCCACTATGTTCCATTGTGCATTATAGCTATTACCATAAATAACCTGATTAAAAGCTTTTGGCAATGTAACAGATCATCTTTATCCCTCTACTGAGGATCATTTAAGGGCATAACTCATGTGCCCCATTGGCTCAATTGAGTTATGAATTATCTCCCTTATGAGCTTGCTAAACATATCTCATAGCACTCCCTGACAGCCTTGACAGAGTCAGTTAATTCACAGAGTAACCACAGAAAGGAAAACAAACAATGGAATGATGCAAATAAAACATTTAGTATAAGTCATGGCAAATAACTTTTAATGCTTTATTCAAACCACCTTCCTTCCCCAGGGTTAGAGACAAATGGAAACAACCTTTATTATGTGCCCAAGCAATCACATAAATCTGTGAAAGTCAAGAATCTGTCATGGCTTCATAGCAGTTATCAGGGTTAGCTGAAAAAAAAGTGAGGAGGCATATACTCATGATATAGTTTTGAAAAGTATTAAAATAATTCAATGGAGAAAAAATATATCCACACAAGAAAATTATACCTCATAGTGGTGTGTTATTTACACTTATAATTGCTTTTCATTCTACTAGGGGCACAGCCTGGCAAGTACCAGCTCTGAAAAAGTAAAGCCTGGTTGATCGTATTGCAGAATGGAAAGCAGACTTAGAATCAGAGGATGTGAATTCATATCCCTTGTGTGGTATATACAGCTTATATAAATGTGGACAAATCACTTAACTACTCTAGAATTAAATTCCTTTATCTAGAAAAATAAGGTCATTGCAAAAGGTTACTTCCAAGGTCTACTTCCTTGAAAGTTCTGATTCTTATTTAGTAACATGCTGTGATGTTGCTCAATATGTTGCAAATAATGACATGAATGAGTAGAATAATTTCTCCCTTTAAGATTATTCGATGTTATTGTTTACCAGATTTCTGGAAAATCACTCAGTAACTTGGACTGCTTCTTCACTACATTGCTAGATGATGGAAGTTCAAAGTGCACTGTGAATATTGAGGATTCTTATATACCATCTAAATTATTCCCTCCCACTCTCCATATATCTATTTATCTATCTACATCTATCTATCTACATAGCTATTTGTATATACACATATATATGCACACACACATGTGTGTGTGCAAATTCATGTGTAGGTTTGTGTAAAATGATAACTCCTTAAATTGTTGAAATTTTATATGAAGTTATTCCTACTCCCTACTCACTCTCATAGTTTCTGGCCCTTTGAAATCTGCTTTTTATTCTTTTATACCACTGTCACATTGGCTTTACTTACCTCAATATCTGGTTTTGATATAATAGTCTTTATTTGATGATTAAATAGCCAGTTCCTACAATAACTTGGGTCTCAGAATTTCTATTTCTATCCTGTTTGCCATCACCCCTGAGTTGACAATATAAAGCCTTTTGGTCCAACTTCCTGTTTCTGAGTATCTTGAAAAAGCCACAAAATGACCCTGCTTTTACCCACTGTATATTTCTCTTACATCACTTCAGTGGAAGCCTCACTTCTAGGAAATTCTTAGGTTTTACTTCTATTGACTCTCTTTTTCATTCTCCTCTAGAGTGTGGTTCAGGCTTTTATTCTATTATCAAGTCCATCTTATACTTTTAAAATATGACAGAATTTCCTCAGATTGCACCTGAAAATTGATTTCCGAATCCTGTTCCCACTCCTTTTAACTCTCTGTATCCTCATTCATTTGTTTCTCCGTCTCAAGTCAAATGCCACTTCTTCCAGGGAGGCTTCCCAGATTCTCCCACATGATAATCATTTTCCTTTGCTCAAATCTTATATATAAATTTTTGTATGTATTTTTGTATATGTCTTATTTATTTGTCTTGTAATTATTTTGTGAATTTTTTGAATTTGTGAATTTTTGGTGAATTTTTGTGAATTTTTGTGAATCTATCCCCAAAGAGACTGTATTATGTTTTATTTTTTTCTTGTTTACATGATTCATTTTCATGACATTTTTGAATTACAAATTTTCTCCCCGTCTCTCCCCTACCCCAACCCTAAAACAGCAGTCCCACTGTAAAACCACTTCCTTACTCTGCTCTCTTACTTTCTGGTAGGGCAGGGAGGGTCTCCCTATCCCAGCCCCTGGATATCTTAATTCCTAGTTGCAGGTATTGCATAATTTTAAATTCTAGATTCTTTTGATTCCTTCCTTGTGTACCCACCACCACTGGAAGGACAAGCAATTCAATACAGGCTGTGGATGTGTGATTATACAGGACATCTTCATAGTGGACATGTTGTGACAGTGAT
>JAQQSW010016027.1:0-11760 GCA_028646575.1 Pseudocheirus occidentalis | reverse complement strand
GGATAAAGTGCTAGGTCTAGAGTCAGGAAGACTCATCTTCCTGAAGTCTGACTTCAGACACTAGTTGTGTGAGCTTAGGCAAATTATTTAACCCTGTTTGCCTCAGTTTCCTCATCTGTAAAATGGGCTGGAGAAGCAAATGGCAAACCACACCAGTATCTTTGCCAATAAAACCTCAAATTGACTTAATAAAGAGTCAGACATGACTGAAAATGACTGAACAACAACAAAAACAACCAATTTAAAGTAGAAGACTCGTACTACAACTTCTATCTGAATCCCAGAGATGCGATGTTCTTAAGTTCTGGTGAAATGAAATGATGTTTACTAAAAGGCAAGCACTTGGCGATACAAATGAGATAACAACAAACAGAGTTTTCTAATCATTCCCTGGCAGGGAAGGAGACAAAGAAATAGAGTCAAGCCTGTCAATCTGAGGCTTTTAAAAAACTGTTTATTTGTTAAATTAATATAATGCAGAGACGTCAAACTCAAAAGAAACGGAGGCTGTTAAAGCATACATAAGGATCCTTGGGACTGCAGATTGACTCAGAAAACTGTATACTGACATTAAGTCCTATTTCATTTTCATTTATTTTGTGAAATATTTCTCAATTACATTTTAATCTGGTTCCCCTGTACTAGGGATTGCTCCTGCTCCAGTGTGTTTGACACTTCTGATCTAGTGTATATGAAAGGTTTTAATGAACTGATGGAAATAGAGAAGAGTTTTTAAATATGAGTCTTCCAAATTTAGCTTTCTCATGACCTCCCTGAAGCAATGTCTATACAAACCAAAGATAACATTTATCTGGGTGTTTTGTCTACATGAGCCTTTCTCCCCTTGGGGTACTGAAGAAGCCCAGTTGGTGTTTTCCAAAAAGTGGAACAGTTGTCAGAATTTAAGATACTTGCCCTTAAGTATCTTCCATATAAACATATCCATTCACTTATGGTCAAATTCTGAACTCCTACATTCTCAGGCAAAGATTTTTTAAAAATAGGGCTATCTTATTCTTTGTTAATAAATACAAACTTAGCTCCCAACAACATTGGGGCTCTTTAAACAAGATTTACATGCATAAAAAGAAAAATCAGCCTATTAGTAGGAGCTCCCTTATTCTTAACCAGCTTAAACTTCAGTAATCATATTAATTAAACAAGCAAGAGAGTTCAACTGTTTAAAGCACAATGTGGGGGAAAAGATTATAAAATAATTTAAGTAAGGTAAAAGTATGTACATTTAGAGTCATAACTAGCCTCTGGCACATTCAATTCAATGAGTAGGGGCTGGATGGGAAGGGGCACATGGGCAGCTGGAGCCAGATCCAAAGGGCTTACAAGAGGCAATTGCTAAATTTTCAGTGTGAGCATTTCCATCTCAGAAACTGACGAATGTTACAAATCAGGGTTTGATTTGTTGCTGTGTTGACTGTCTAGAACAGGGGTGGAGAAAATTTGGATTCACTTAAAGCACCTCACTTAAGCCTCACTTAAAGACATAGAGTGTCCATGTGGCCTTGAGGCTGCAGGTTCCCCACCTCTGGTCTAGAACTAAAGTAGCAATGGAAAAAAAAATTAATAATGCAGTTTAAACCTAAAAGTGTGTCATGCGTACTTTTTTTTTTCTTCAGAGAGTTGATTCACATTTACCAGCATTCCCCTGGGAGAGTATAAAGGACAGACAATACCACGATGGGTGTCATCACACAGGGACGATCATACCCCCCGAAGGAACCACAGGGGTAGTTGTGCCTGTAGGTACCTCGGGAGGAAAGGGGTGTGAGTGAATCAAGGAACTGGAACATGGTCACCACAAGGAAGAAGTGTGGAAGCATGAGCAAGGAAAATTACACCCTACCCCACCATGTTACTTGGAGCAAAGTCTTCACCTTATGTTATTTATTGCTGTGAGGACACTCAATCTGTGGGAAGTTCAGACCTTCAGAAACACTAGATTTTTTATTTTTTAAATATTTACTTTTTAATTTCCTCACATTAAGCCTAAACCTGTCTTTCTGCAGCTTTCACCTGAGAATCCTACTTTTGTCCTTTAGGGGCAAGGCAAGTGTTTGTAAAAGTACATAAAAACCTCATCGGTTTAATATCTATCCAATCCAACCCAATAAATATTTTTTAAGTACCTACTGTGTACTTGGCACTGTGCTAAATGCTGGGTATACAATCAACAAAAAGAAAGATAATCCTTGCTCTCAGGGATTTCCAGTGGGAGAAGACAACACAAAAAAGGAGGCAGGAAAGTGGAGTGAGGGGTTAGGGTGGGAAGGCAGAGTAGACTGATCCAGAAAATCCAGTTCCTGACCTCTATAAAGAAAAACATCAGGAGGAGTTTGGTACTCTACCCTCCCCCCTTCTTCCAATCAGAGGGGAGAGAAGGCTGAGGGAGGTGGTGTCAATTAAGATGAGACAGAAACTCCCTTTTCCAAAGCTAGTCTGTACATTCCCTGCACTGGGAATATAAAGACAAAAATGAAATACTCCTTTTACTGAAGCTTAAATTCTGCTGGGGTAGAGAGAGGTGGGGACAGGAGGGTACAGGTATAGTACGAGAAATATTCAGGCATGACTTCAAGTCAAGACCCGGTGATAATCTGAGGACCAATCTATTAACATGTAATCAATTACATTAACAGAAGAGCAAACACTGGACACTGATTTTCTTTTCTGTATTAATGTATGAAAAATTCCCACTAAGGTTTAGAGTATACAATCATCTGTGTATTTTAAGGGAGTTACAGATGAGATCAATGATCTCTGAACCAGTGAGACAAATTAAAACATTCTTGCTATATTTATCCACCATGTTTACTTCAGCTCACTAAAGTCAATATATGTAATTCACTATGAATTTACAACAAAAATTCAAAATATAAGTTAGCACTTTGACTTTATACAAAAACTTGGTGATAGAATTCCTTAGAACTTGGAGAAAGAAGCCCCAAGGAAATCTTGAAAGCATGGTAGAAAGGTTGTAAGTAAAAGGAACTGGCACATCATGTCCAAAGTAAGTTCAGCAATTTTCCCAGCTTGCTGAATTGTGGGAACTTAGCTTTTCCAGGGAATTACTATGTTATTTTTAACATTTTTATTATACAATTTGTCACAGGCTGTCTCAAGAGAATATCAACAATCAGTTTCAAACAGAAATTTTTTTTACCACAAACACTTCTCCACATGTGATTTGGAACATCTGGCCAGTTCAAGTGTTCACCCCATGCCAGGATGATGCTGGCAATTCATTGTTACTGACTTAAAAATCCATGGTCCTACTACTCATGCTATAAGTAAAGTTAGACAAGGCTAAAGGGAAGGTTCCATCTCCACATTTACTGTTCCTGTGTGTTGGTCCCATGTTTATTCTCAAGAAAAGATGCTGACATTTTAGAGCATGGAGAAGGAGCAGAGGACTGGGGCCTCACTACCACATTCCTTACATTGTTCTGATCTGTGATTTATATAGACGTCATACTCCCAAAGATCAGATATAAAAATCTGGGCCTGGAAAAAAATCTAACCGGGAATCATTGAAAAGAGGCATTCATAACAAATATGCTACATCAATTGTTTTTGAAAAGAAGCAAAAACTCTTTCTCTTTCTCTCTCTCTCTCTCTCTCCCTCTCTCTCTCTGTCTCTCTCTCTCTCTCTCTCTCTCTCTATATATATATATATCCCCCTCTACTGTATCTTGAAATATCTGTACATTTTGAAAAAAAGCTTATTATTGGGAAAAGAATAAAGAGAAAATGAATTCTGTTTGTGAGATATCTAAGATGGTGTAAGGCTCTAAAAATAATATTCAGATGAAGGAGGGAAAATGAACAATTACTTTGTATGCATGGAGCTAAATATTATTTCATGCAAGAAAATATCTGGAGGGTTTAGTAGACCACAAACTCAATAGCAGCCAACAGTATGCTCTGGCAGCCCCAAAGCAGGTTAACATGACCCTAAGGTGCACACTGAGACAGCATGGGGTAATAAGCCATGGCTGTGACAGGTCCACACAGGTCAGGAGACCACTTGTGTACTGTGTCCATTTCTGGGTACCACATTTTCAAAGAGCATTGACAAGGTAGAAGTGGTCTTCAAGATGGTGAGAGGACAGACGACCATGCCATGTAGGGATCAACTAATTTTTTTTAAGGTGATTGGGAAAAAAATTTTTTGGAAGGGGGAAATCAGGGTAATTGGGGTTAGGTGACTTGCCCAAGGTCACACAGCTGGTAAGTCTCTTGCCCAAGGTCACACAGCTGGTAAGTGTCAAGTGTCTGAGGTCAAATTTGAACTCAGGTCCTCCTGACTTCAGGGCCAATGCTCTATTCACTGTGCCACCTAGCTGCCACTAAGGATCAACTGAAAAAAGCAAGGATGCTTAGCCTTGAGAAGAAAACCCTAGAGAGGACCAGATAGCTGTCTTTATTTAAAGTGCCATCAGATGGAAGAGAGACTTGTATGGTTTGCTTCACAAATAGAAGTATTGGATGGAACTTCTAGAGAGAGGGACAGACTTGGGCTCCACATAAGGCAAAATTTCTGGACAATTAGAACTATTCCAAAGTGGACCAAAGCAGGAGAATAATAAGAATAACAGTAACAGCTGGCATTTAGGAAGTGCTTTAAGGTTTGCAAAGTACGTTACAAAAATGATTTCATTTTTAATCTCACAACGACCCTGGGAGGTAGGTGCTATTATTACTCCCAATTTAAAGATGAGGAAACTGAGGCAGGCAGAAGTTAAGTGACTTGGCCAGGTGCACAGAGCCAGCAAGTGTCTGAGGCTGGGTCTGAATTCAGGTCCAGCACTCTATCTACAACATCCCCTGTCATCACTGGAGTTCTTCAAACAAAGCCTAGATGATCATTTGTTGGGGATATGCTTGTTCAGGTCCACTTTATACCGAGCCTCCGAGGTCTGTTCTAACTCTGCGCTTCAAGAATTCTGTAACTCCAGTATAGGTGTACTTATCCCTAAGATTACTTGGGTACAATCCTGAAAAGTTGCAATACAATGACATTCTAAATGCAACATGAGAATTGACTTTTTTGAGAAACCTAGGGGAGGATCCCTTTGTAAAGTGAGACATCCATTGTCATCACAGAATTCTAGAATCTCAGTGTTGGAAATCTCAGGGACCATTTAATTCAATCCATCCCTTCTACAACATACCAATGATTATCTAGCCTTTTGTATGAATATTTCCAACAAGGGACAGCCTTCAGTTTTGTAAGTTTAGATATCTGTGCTGGACATTCTTAGACTGAAACGTACCTGTAGAAGACTAGTGGGTAGAAGGGAGTACCACTAAGATTTCCATGCACCGTGTGTTTGTCATATTCTTCCCATCCTGTCCCCGGTTCCCTTCCCCACGCCACTTCAGCAATATAGCACTTAGATACATTATAGACTTTTGTTGGTCAGTCATTTCAGTCATATCAGACACTTGATGACCCCATTTGAGGTTTTCTTGGCAAAGCTACTGGAGTGGTTTGCCATTTCCTTTTTCAACTCATTTTATAGATGAGGAAACTGAGTTAAGTGACTTGCTCAGGGTCAGACAGCTATATGTGGGACCAGATTTGAACTCAAGAAGGTGAATCTTCCTGATATTAGGCCTAGCACTCTATCTACTGTACCACCTAGATCAGTGGTTCTCAACCTTCCTAATGCCTCGACCCTTTAATACTTGTATGTGGGTGTATCTGCATGTAGGCGGACCCGCCTGGAGACTGATAGAGAAGCAATGTCTCCATTCCTAAGACCATCGGAAATATGTTTTCCAATGGTCTTAGGTGATCCCTGTGAAAGGGTAATTTGACACCCAAAGGGGTTGTGACCCACAGGTTGAGGACCACTGACCTAGATGCTCATATTATGTGTGTGTGTGTGTATTCACTGTATTTCTAGGAGTATTTCCTTCTTTTTCTTTTCTCAATTTTTTTTATTTTCCCCCCAATTATGTGTAAAAACAATTTTTAACATTTGGGTTTTTTTTTAATTTTGAGTTCCAAATGTTCTCCCTTGCTCCCCTCTCACCCTCCTCACCCCACAATGGTAAAGCAGCCTGAATAAATGTTTATGAATTTAAGTTTATGAATGTCTAGCAATATTTTCAAACTAAGCTAAGGACGATTTTATTGTGGTCACAGAAAAGAAAAAAAAAAGATCCTGGATCCTAACAGAAGCATGAGAGGAGGGAACACATTTCTCTACATTAGAGGTTCTTAACCTTTTTGTACTATGGGTCCCTTTGGCTATCTCCTGAAGCCTATGGAGGGCTTCTCAGAAGCATGTTATTGTTGTTTTTAATGCATAACATTAAATATGTAGGATCACAAAAGAAATCAACTATACTGAAATATAGTCAGACAATAATTTATTAAGTACCTACTATGTTCTAGGTATTGACTACATTAAGTGCTGGGGATACAGAGAAAAGTAAAAGGCCTAGTAAGCAACTGAGGCTGGATTTGAACTCAGGTCTTTCTGACTCCAGACCCAGCACTCTTTCCCTTGTGTAACTGACCCACCTGGATAAAAATTATCAACAACCATCTTTTCTACCAATAAAAACCTATCACAAAGCCTTTCAGTGTCTTAAGACTGAAGTCTAAGCCAATCTTTGAACAAATGTAGGTCTCTCAATCACCTGAAGCATAATACTACACTCAGATGCTCTTTTAAAAAAAATTATTTTTAAAGCAATTCCTTGGAATAACTGATCAATCAATAGAAAGCTGAAAGCTTCACTGAGTAAACTACAGCATATCATATTTGAAATCATAGCCTCTATAAGCAGACATCTATCATAGTACCTGAATCCTCCATCTAAATGTCATCATGTCTGTGATCCTAAAGCAATTCTTACTTCTCATAATAACTTCTCAGTGGTGAATCTTTCAATATTCATTAGGTAAGTGAACTTACTTCTTCCTTCAAGAGCCGAGAGGGACTATGGTATATTGAAAAGAGTATGAGATTGGGGGTGGGGTGGGGCAGGAGAGGTCACCAGACTGGAGCTCTATCTGCTCTCTGCTTTGGACTTGCTTGTGCCCCAAACAGGACACTTCTTCGGGTTTTCTACCTGCTCCTCTGTAAAGTAAGAAGGATAAAAGAAATGATTTCTGAGATTATTTCCCCACTTAAAATTCTGTGGAAGACAGAAATTAGTCAATCAATGAACATTAATTAAAGGCCTATTATCTTTCAGGTACCATTTTAGATGGTAGAATTACGAAGATAAAAACAAAAAAGGACCTGCCCTGGAGCAGTTTTATGTTCTATTGGGGAAAACCACGTGGTTGGTTAGCTGGTTATTGTCCTTTGTTTTGGAAGAGGACTAAATTGACATCACAGACCAATATGAGGTAGGAATGATCACAGCTATCACAGATAAGGAGCAAATAGTCCATGTGAACATTTGGGGTGGATTCTCTAAATGTCTGCATCCTGCATTTCCTTTGAGCTGTTTCAATTCTGTTTTGCTCATATAGCAAAGCAGATGTGGGCATGTCATGCTGAGCAGTCCTATGCTAGTGTCTCCCATGTCACACAATCAATTCCAAAGAGTTCTTGAGAGAGGCTTTGAAAGTGTCCTTCCTTGTCTCGCTTTTTCTGATCGCCATGTGAGTGCTTGTTCGTGTGAATTCTCCATAAAATAGTCTTTTAGGCAAGTGTACATTTGACACTCAAATAATATGGCCAGTCCGTTGGAGTTGCCTTCTCTGCAGCAGAGTTTGAACGCTTGGCAGTTTAGTTCAAGAAAGGATCTCAGCGTCTGGCATCTTATCCTGCCTTCAGAATCTTCTTAAGACTTTTCAAATGGGGATATTCAGTCTCCTGGCATGGCACTGCCATACTGTCCAGGTTTCTTAAGCATACCACAATGAAGTATTAGTATTTATGGAATAAATATGAAGCAATTTGTGGGGGAGAACATACTAGCAGCAGTGAGGAGTGGGTATCAAGAAATGTCTTCTATGTAAATCAATATTTGAAATTAACTTTGTTTTTTAAAAAGTATTTAGTATTTTCTTCCAATTATATGTAATAACAATTTTTAACATTCATTTTTAAAATTTTGTGTTCCAAATTCTCTCCCTCCCTCTTCATTGCCCTCATGTAATATAGGTTTTTACATGTGTAGTCATTAAGGTGAACTTTGAAGAAATTAGGCATTGATTCTAAGAGTCTGTGGTAAGAAAGGAGTGTGATTTCCAGGCATGGAGAAAGGCATGCAATGCAAAGGCAAAGAGATGGTATATAGAACAGCACACAACCCAGTCTGACTGGACCATAGAGTGTGTGAAAGGGAGTATGGTATAATGAGGCTGGAAAGGTAGTTTGGAGATAAGTGGCAAAGAGTTAGCTCTACATGCCAAACAGAAGGGTTTGTATTTAATCCCAAGAAGATATAGGGAGCCTTAAGTTTACTGAGTCACAGTCAGGCCTGTACTTTAGCAATCCCACTTTGGCAGTGGTATAGGAAGCACCAATGCAATATTCAAGACTATGACTATAAGAATCACATGACATTTGATCACATATATCAAACAGGACACAACTGAAGCATTTATTTAGACACCAAAAACCCAAATCCCCAAACCAGTAAACCGACTCCATCGTAATACCAAAGATATTCAGAAGCCATAATAACGCTGAGAACTACAGCATCCTTCAGCCTTCCCACAAACCAATACAAGATCAATAGTTACTCACAAACCTCTCTCTCCGTACCTGAGCACCGCTCTCTCCCACTGGCTCCGGTTTCCTGTGGGCTCTGCTTCCCTTCAGCAAACTCCTCCCACCACAGACTCCATGTGACTACATTCAGCCTATCAAGGGGAAGAGTTTATCTTCACAGCAGGGAAGCCTCCTGTGGGCTCGTCTACTCCCTTCAGCAAATTCCTTGCATCACAGGCTCCATGTGATCACATTCAGCCTTTCAGAGGGCAGAGTTTACTTTCACAGCAGGGGAGGTCTTCAAACTCCCCCTAGGTCTAATAAGGGGCAGAGAAGATCTTCAAATTCCCATTCTCATTACAACTCTCCATCTCTGATTTAGTCCAGAGGCTCCCATTGCTAGTGCTCTTCAGGGATCCTTACGTATTGTTAAGTGGCCCCAATTTCTACTAGGGTTTGATACCACTGGCCTAGGGTACTGAGAGAATAAGTGACTGCTCAGAATTATACAATCAGTGTCAAAGACCAGACCTGAACCCAAATCTTACTAGCCCTAAGGCCAGCTCTTCATCCTGGAGGCCACGTGGCAGTGTGAGATTTAAACTCATACCTCCAAAGATAAGGGAGGGAGATAGTATGAATTTTTGTTGTATTTTTCAAGGAATTTTGTATGATTTTGACATATGCCTAAGAAACACCTTGTGGGATGTCTTTAAAGAGATATTTTGCTGTAATGGATTTTTTTCTTTGTAAATGTTAAAAATTAATTTTAAACATAAATCAAAGTGAGAAAAGAAAAAAGGAATGTTTCCATGTACACAGAGGAAGACAAGAGGATTCAATATAAAACAAATTTCCATTTCAAGAAATGTGATAAAATAAATAATATACATTGTTTTCAAAGTTATCCAGCTTTCCTTAGCTTTTTCTGGGTTTCCTTGTGTTCTCTGCGAGTACTTTTTACTTTATTTTTTCCTCCCTCCCTTTACTTTATTTTTTCTCCCTCCCTCTGATGAATAATTTTAAAAAATCAACAAGTAATAAACATAATCAGATCTTATATTCTCTACACTTTTCTGGATTCTGCTAAGCACATGGGTATACACTGTTGAAATGAATTGAGAGCAATAGGGCACTCTCCACCAAGCAATTGGGTATGTTGCTGGGGGGCATGTGGAAGGCATGTACTTTTTCAGAGTGGGTAAGAAGAGCTAGTTGCCCTATCATATATTTCTTAGGGGTCTAGTATTGTACTTTGCTAGGCCCAATGAGTGCATGGGTGTAGTTCAACACTGAGCCATGGAATTCTCTTATTTTTCTTTTTAACCCCAGGGTTATGATCTTCTTTTAGGACAGAACATATTGTTTTTAAGGGAAAACAAAAAGATGTAGTATCATGTTGCAAAATAGTTACAAAAATATCCCCAATACTTCCTGATTAGCTGCATAACAGTAGCCCCACATGTTCACAAGAAGAGGCCACAGTCCTTGAAACTACACATTGGGTCACATAAAAAAAAGCACATACTAAAATACACACCTGACTCATAATATTACTTAGGACTGAAGATTCTAGCAAATGTTTTCTTTTGGAAAATATGTTTTGCTTTGTATTTTTAATTTTTTTTTTAATTCACACATCATTTTAGTTACAAGAGCTACTGGATGAAACAGTGTCAAATGGTAAAAATAGACTTTATTATTTTTAAACATTCTTTGGGGTGCATCTGTCAGTTACAAGCACATGAAGAAGTCATTAGCAATAGGAAGAAGCCAAGAGGGCCTCAATATTTCTAAATATCTGTTTAAAAAGAAAATTCAATGCTCTGTCTCTTGTGAAGCATTAGGACCATTAAAAAGGGAAAGGAGATATAGTATTTGCACCAGTATGCTGCCTCATTCTTAAAGGGAAAAGTAGCAAAGTACTGTTTAAGAACCGTAAATGAAATATAAAACCCAGCAGACAAAGAATTATTTCCCTTTATAGTCCAAAGCACCAGCTGTGAAAGATCCAGACCTAGTCCTAGCTTCCAGGGCTATTTGCTAATTTCATAGGTCTCAGCTGTCATCTCTATGATGCGTTGAAGGACACAGCTAAGATGCTAATCTAGCATTTGGCAATTCTGGTTACTGATACTGGTGGGGTTTGGGGAGGGGAAGGGCTTTGGAGCCATTGCTCTTTTCAGAAAAATGGGGCTGATGAAACTATTTTAATTTCCTTCAATAACAGAAATAAATCAGCTCTTAAATGTAGTCCTTGAGGACCAGAGGGAAACAGATCAAATCTGTAGCTTGTTCTTGAGTGTTAGACACAACAGACAAAAAAAACCTCCAGATAGGGGTGGCTAGGTGGCACAGTGAATAGAGCACTGGCCCTGGAGTCAGGAGGATCTGAATTCAAATTGAACCTCAACACTGACACATAACAATTACTAGCTGTGTGACCTTGGGCAAGTCACTTAACCCCAATTGCCCTACCTCCCAAAAAAAGAGCAAAAACAAAACAAAAAAACAACAAAACAAACAAAAAAACCAACCTCCAAATGCCCGCACAGGTTCACCTCAGTTTTGCACAATCACAACCAACATTCATCCAGGACTTCAAGGTTTGCAAAGCACTTTCTTCATAATAAGAGCTAGGAAATGCAGTGATCATTATCTCTGTTTTGTAGATGAGGAAAATGAGGTTCTGAAAGGGTAAATGAATTGCCCAGTAGTAAGCATCAAAACTAGGATTTAAACCCAACTCTCTTGATTCTAAGTCCAGCATTCTTTTTGCCACGCCATGTGCCTGGATATGTTTGTGAATATTTTTGAATTTTAAGAAATCTGCTTTTCTATCATGTTTCAATGACCATTTTATAGTATCACAGATTTTCCAATTTGGAAGGGATCTCAGCAGCTATCTGGTGCAATTAATACATTAAAAATTCCCTCTGTAATACCTGACAAAGTGGCTATATGACCTTTGCTTAATCTGTTAGGAAGGGGGAACCTACTACTTTCCAAGTCAATCTACTTTCTTTTTTTGGGGGGGGGGGAGTTCCCAAGTTTATTG
>JAQQSW010016026.1:0-11761 GCA_028646575.1 Pseudocheirus occidentalis | reverse complement strand
TTTGGTCTTTTTTGTCCATAAAAAAGGATTCTAGAGTTTTACTGCTGTTCCTAGCCTGCTTCCTTTTTCTCATGTTGGCCAGTCTATTAATTGCTTGGTTTTTTATCTCTGTGGAACTCTGCTTCCTGGAGGGGGAAAGCTCTGTCCCAAATTGCTGGGGCCCTCACAGCTGCCGGAGCTATTAGTGGGATGCTGCAGCCCCCCTACTCCCCCAGCTTTGGCTCACTGAAAGCGCACCCCAGGATCACCACTCAAGACCCCGATCCAGATCCAGGCTGCTCCACGCAAGAGCCCTTGGCCCGGATGGATTGCGTCAGCCCCCCTGCTATCTGCAGGCTGAGGGCTCTGAAGCTGGCCAGTGGAAGCCACTGCTTCTCCGTTCCTGCTGCTATAGCCACCTCCCGCTGCTCCCTTGCCCTGGGAGCAGTTTGGCCGGACCCGCTCTTCTCCTCCCCAGTTAGCAATATCCACTGACCTTTCTCTTAGTCTTTTTGTCTTCTGGCCTGATAAATGTGGTAACTGTGCCTCCAGTGCAGCAGATCTGCTCTCCTATAGACGCTGCTCCCTGCCCAATGCCCCAGGGGCTGAGTCGGCACGGTTTCGGCTGCGGCTCCCAGAGTGCTGAGAAGAGCCCCACCTGCTGAGCTGCCTGTAGCAACCAACAGATGTGCTTTCTGTCTTTAGGAGAGTTTTGGAGCTTGAAAATCTGTTTAGAGTCCCTTTTTATGAGTTTTTTAGCGTATTTGTGTGGGAGGTGTGGTGCTTTGCTGCTTCTATGCTGCCTCTTGGCTCTGCCCCCTATCATCTACTTTCAAAGAGAGAACTGATGAATTCTGAGTGCAAACTTAAGTATACTCTTCTCATTTAAAAAATTTTTCTTGTTTTTGGAATTATGTTTTGCATGATTTCAAATGTATAACTGATATCATATTGCTCCCTTCTCAGTGGATGGGGAAGAGTGTGGGAGAGAGGAATAATTTGGAACACAAATTTTAATAAGAAAAAATGTGAAAAATAAATAATAATAAAAAGAACCACCCTTTCACTTAACTTATCAGATGTTTCTATAAACATAACTAAGAATACCGTCCAGAGAGCCAAATATGTAATTTTGGGCATTGCGGGAAAATACAAAATAAGTATTGGACACATTCCCTGTTCTAGCAAATTGGGAGTAACACCCATGAAGCAACTTGAGAACAAGTAACACTGAATAAGTGCATAAAGAATTACTTTCCTTTTTTTCTTTAGAATTTACTTATTTCACTGGCACAAGGAACTCAAGCAAACCCTTTTGAGCATGGTATATTGGCAACTACTTTACAATTTATAATTCTAAAGAATTGCTGGGGGTACTTAAGAGGTTACACAGCTGCCCTGACTTCTGAGACCAGTAACTGTTAGTGGCGACACTTGTCATCGTGACTCCGAGGCTGCCCCTTATCCATATGCCCTGCTGCTCTTACAGATAATTGATCAAGTATAAAATATCTTCACAATGACCCAAAGCGGGGTTACACTAAACTGTTTTCATTCATCTGCCTAGATCAGGCCTGCACAATATATGGCCTCCACATTTTTCACAGGTCACCCAAAATCCGCTGATAGACCACAAGCAGTGCACAGGCCAAATGTTGTACAGGTAGGCCTGGCCTCAAGCTCCTTAGGGGCAGGGATTCTGTGGTTTCTCATCTTTTGATCCCCAAGAGTTAGCACAGTGTCTTGCTCACAGGAGGCACTTAATAAATGTTTGTGGAACAGAAAAAATAAGAGAAAGTGTTGTGGTTTTCTATATTTTCTCAAAACTATCATTCTTGCCCCATCCTCAATTCTTAATGGGCACCCAAATATGATATATTTTATAGCGCAGACCATTAATACCACAATGAATTACTACTCTCCATGTATTTTCATTTCTTATGACTATTTTATTATTGAGAATCCAATAACCTTTTTCACTTTTAATTTTGGTAAGCAGAATGCTAGAGGAAGTCAAGGACCCATGTGTATACCCAGCAAATGTATGTAACCTAGGCATTCATTACCATTCAATGGTCCTCTAAAAATTTTATTTTAAACCCGTCTCTCCCTTACCAGATGATCTTGGCTATTTACTGAAAGAAGCATCTAGCACAAGGCCCTCTAACTCTCCCTCCTTGCTATCTTGGGCCTGTTCCCATTCTTGCCTCTGTCCCTCGGACTCCAGGGAATGAGCAGGCCTCCTCCTTGTCAAATCTAAAATCCTTGTTCCTACTGCTTCCCTTAGGCATCTTATTCCAAAAACCCAGTCTTGAGTCTCTACCTATCCCCTGCCTACAAGGATGCTCAGGTCTCCAATATTCTGAAAACAAACCTTGATTCTCTTGCTCGTGAAGCTGGTATCCAGATTCGTTCCCAATTCACTACCCACTCAACTTTTTGGAATCTGGCTCTGGATTCCATTGTTCTAGGAAAACTGCTCTCTCCGGGGTCACTGAAGACCTCCACATTTCCCAGTCACACAGCCCTGAGTTCCCATCTTCCTTTCTTGTTTCCCTAGCAGTACAGTGCAGAAGAGTAGTACATACTATAATCTACAGAAGAGAAGAGCAGCATCACCTTCTTGGTGTGATACTCTAACTCCCTCCCTTACAGGGCTGCAAATATGAAGCAAGAAGAAAAGGGAGTTGTTATTCTGCTCTCTATGGATGGCCCATGTGTTGCTTAATAGGAAAGAACAAGTACCTTCATTCTAAGGATTTCAGTATTTTTGACATCTCTCTCTTCATTCAATTTTGTCACAAGATGCTGTAGGGAAATTGTGGAGGCTCTTCTGTCTTCTATTTCTTGTTCTTGTGTTTCTAGGAGCCTTGCCAGATTTGCTTGAAAACTAGGTGGAGTTTTAGGACTCTGTAAGATACCGTAGATTTTGAATTATTACTATTATTTTTTTGCTTTTTAGAGGGCAATTGGGGTTAAGTGACTTGCCCAAGGTCACATGGCTAGTGTATCAAGTGTCTGAGGCCAGATGTGAACTCAAGTCCTTCTGACTCCAGGGCTGGTACTCTGTTCACTGCGTCACTTAGGTGCCCCTAGATTTTTAATCCTTAATTTTAGCTATTTTAACAAAAATTTAATTTTAATTGCACTAGCACAACATACCTAAAAACGTCTTACTGGTTATTGTTTTCCACTTAAAAATCTAAAGAAGAGTTTATTCTATCAGCCCAAAGGCACACAGAAAGAATACTTTCATTACCTAACAATGTATGTTGATTCAAAGTTGCTAAACATTTTATAAACACTATTTCACTTTAGCCTCACGTCAACCTTGCAAGGCAAATCCTACATGTGTGATTATTCCTATTTTACAGATAAAGTGAAGACAAAGGAGGCTAAGTGCCTTTCCCAAAAGCACGTGGCTACTGACGGTCAGGACGCAGGATTTTAGACCGAGGGTGCCTCTGAATCCAGCACTTTTCTGTGCTGTCTCTTAATTGTGTGTAAACAATTAAAAAAGATCTTTTCTAACTATAATTTTCAAATGGGCATTTTCTTTCCTCTCTGAAGCTGTTTTCTCAGTCTGAGAAGAGAACTGTGTTTCTAAAAGTACCTGTGGAAATGCAGAAGCAGAATCCA
The DNA here is from genome assembly GCA_028646575.1 of Pseudocheirus occidentalis. NCBI lineage: Eukaryota > Metazoa > Chordata > Mammalia > Diprotodontia > Pseudocheiridae > Pseudocheirus > Pseudocheirus occidentalis. The sequence continues at coordinate 8,143 of JAQQSW010016026.1, read as the reverse complement.
TCATACACTCTAGGTGTTTCATTTTCAAACTGTATGCATTCTTCTCCTGCTCCAATTCTTTAGCTTTCTGGCTTAGCTATGAAAATAAAATGTTTACTTTGAAAAGAATACAGATTTCATGTGCACAAAGAAAACGCAAGCTTTTCAAAGGTTGTGAAAATTCTTCTGGTTTCAACATTTCACAATTTGAAACAGAACAAAATGTCAAATACCCCACATTCTTTCTCAAAAATCCAAAATCCTACCAGAGTTGCTGTTCCTACCACACGGCTTATTCCAATTGCAGTTAGTTGAAATTATGGTCTTTTCTTAACCTTACTACCATCCACTAAATGAACAAACCTTTTATCTACTCATTGTCAAGTTATTTAAGCAAGAACAAAGGTCCCTTCATATGAGAAGATATCTATGCTCCCAAAGATTCAAAATTCAACATTCTCCAATTTCATTTAATAATTTCCTGCAAATTATCTAAACGGCTAGCATGTCCCTGAAGCTTGTTTCAATCAGACACATTTAAATCATTATTTCATTTAAATTTCTTACAGAGATAGCCTTCTCTAAGTATACCTGTTCCTTAAGTTCCTGAATGTAATCTTCTTTCTTTGCAAGCTCTTCCTGGGCAGACTGAAGCAACACTGAATGTTTCTTAGAGGCTTCTGTTAATTTGTTTAGCTGGTCAGTGGCATGGGCCAGATCTTCACACAGCATGTCTCTCTGTTAAAAGACAATACCCACCAACCCCAAAGGAGAAGTGCAATGTTCTTTGTGCCAGCACCACAAGGAATCAGTAATCATTACTTCATATATTCAACACAAAAAGTTAAAATTAAATATCAGCTTAATTTTTCTTTCATTTTTCACTGATGTGATGTCATTTTAAAGCTATTTTTCCCCTTAATTCATCCCTTCTCACTTCCTCTTGTCAAGAGTGCTACCCCATGTAACAGGAGAAAAAAGAAAGAAGACTAAGCAATCCATTTACTGAGGTTGGCAGTACATAAAACATCCCATATCCATCATCCTGCATCTCTGCAAAGGAGAGGGCACATTCGCTCACCTCTTCTTCACAGATTAGACTGGTTAATATAACCACACAGCATTCAGTTTAAAAAATGTTAATATCAACTTTTAAAAAGGTTTTAAAGTCACAGTCACAAAACTAAATTGTAGCTAATGGAGAGGAGAAGGAAGGCCTAATTCTTGTAGGTTAATGCCCAGGAGAAGTAATGGCAGGACAACAAGCCCAGGAGCAGCCTAACTGACATCACCATTTGTCTGTGCTTCCTCACCTTTTAAAGCTCTGCTTAAAAAAAATGTAATCAAGGGCTCTGACAGGAACTTTAACTCCAAAAGGACCAGACAGCACTTCCTTGGGGCTTTTCTCCTATGAGGAATCAAGAACCCACCAAATTGTCTCCTGAAACTGCAATCTACTCTGGCACCCAGCTAGTAAGTGTTAAGTGTCTGAAGCCAGATTTGAACTCAGGTCCTCTTGACTCCAGGGCACTATTCACTGTGCCACCTAGCCGCCCCCCTTCTTATTTCTTATAGAACTATAGTATTCTATCACAATCAGATACGACAACTTCTTTGGCCATTCTCCAATTGGCAGGCCTCTCCTCAACTTCTAATTCTTTGCCACCACAAAGAGCTGCTGTCAGTATTTTTGAACATATAAGTCTTTTCCCCTTTTCTTTGTGAATCCTACTCCACAAACCAAAACACCCCCTTCTCTCCAAAACCACTAACCCTGATCTGATCCTAGTGCCATGTCTTCAAACTCTCCAAAAATTAGTCTCCATTTTCCTTCTATTTATCTAACATCTGTCTTCCTATAAGTCCGACCTAACAGTCCTGAGTCCTCAGCCAAATTCCTTGAGTGGTTTAAACACATTCTCTTTCCTTACTATCTACTTAGAACTACTTGCTCTCTGGTTTCTGACCCCATCAGGACACTGAAATTTAACTAGTGTCAATCACAGCTTCTTTCTAGTCAAATCTAAGTCTTAGATGATGCAGGGGACAGAGTGCTGGAGGCAGGAAAGATGAGCTCAAATCTGGCCTCAGACACTCACTTGATGTGCAGTTCCGAGGTAGGCACAATAGCATTACCCTCAGAGAGCTGTTATGGGATTAAATGACAGAAAGGATTTTGCAAATCTTAAAGCTTTGATTACTCCCTTCATGAAACTATTTCCTCCTGGGCCTGTGACTGTCTTGGTTCTGTCATTCCTAGCTCTTCCTCGACTCTTCTCCTCTAGCAGGTTTTGGCTTTCTCTACCATATGCCCCCTTCATCAAACATTTTCCCAAATCTCCATCACCAGCTTAACTGCTTGTCCTAACTTCTGATTCAGGTTTGCTGCTGACTACAGCAATATTCATTCAGACAACCTATCAAAAGAAGATTAAACAACAAAAGTGAAACTACTTATTTCCCTCTTCTAATCCATTTATCCCTCTCATTTCCCCATTTCTGTCAATAACATTACTTATCCAGTCATGAAAACTTGAGGACTTTTAAGTCCTCTTTGAGTCTCCCTTTTGTTTATCCTTCAAACTCAGTCTAGAGCCACCTAACTAAAATGTGCAAGAAGAGTTGAGGTCTTCCTGACTCTGATGCCAGATCTCTGCTCACTAGGACATCTTGCTTCTCTTGTTTAAGAGTATAAACTATCACAATATGCAATTCCCATGCAATCAATGTTAAACATTTCTGCAAAGAAGTCATCTGGTTTTAACCAGCATCTATTGCTCAAGTTTACTAACAGTAGCTGATAAAGACAGGCACATATATTGTAGGTAATCCAATAAAAAAAAAAACAAAACCACGTACAACATATACAAATTTACCTCAATATCATCAGATAATTTTCTTGAATTAAGGGCTTGTTTCAGTTCCATAATATGTTCTTCCTGTTTCTTTAAATCTGCTTTACAATCATCTTTTTCAGTCAAGGTTGAGTTATATTTGCACTGAAGAAGAACATGTTATAATCAATAATCAAAAGAGCTATTTATCTGAACACAATGCAAATTAAAAAGTTATTTTATTATATAATAAAATGCCAGTCTGATGACTACATTAGATTACCATCTATCTGGAAAACAGAGAAAACTTTACAGGTGGTGAGAGAATGGGACATTCTGTATTAAAGGCGAGTGGGCAATGGGATACAAATTGTCACAGGTACAAAGAGATCCCTGAAGGGTCAACAGAGGGGGAAATATGAGGCCAATGCAGGTAAAGGCAGGCACTGCCATCAGATTACAAACAAGGGATTTTACTGTACTTAAATGCCAGTACTAACATGCTGTTATCTTGTCTATTTCATCTCCTATGCCACTTACATATCCCCCCAATAAGGGCTATGGGCAGTTTCTCTTTTTCTTACCATATACTGCCTGTTGCTACAGTTTTCTCCTAGCTTACTTGAGACACAGAGTATGGTAATCCTAATCTCAATTACAGATCTTTATGAAGCTTAACTGTTAACCATGAATAAAAAGTTTTGGTTAAGACATAGGCAAGAAATGCAGAGGATGAGAAGACTGCTGGGGACAGAGGCCGCATTCTATACAAATGAATGATGTTACAGAGCCATCCAAGAAATAGGAGGGAAATAAATGGCAATTTTCTATGCATAGAAGGGAAGTAAAAAAATCCGATCCAATTCCACGCAATGATAATCATCTCGTTACTAACAGAACTTACTGTGATGTCCTCCAGTTCTCTTGTTAACATATCTATACTTCCATTTTTCTGACTAACAGATACTTTCAGGTCCTGGATCTGACTCATGAGATCAGTCACAGTTTCCTAAAAAGGATAGAAGAACATCATTTTATGAAAATGAATTCATTATTATTTGTTAATGGTAACAATCAGGAACTTCTAGTTCTGAGTTGCCTGTCCATTTTCATTTAAAAGGTGGCACTTCTAATCTGTGCCTCACTTATGTTCCACACTCTTGTGCCCTACTGCATACCAAGGGATCTGTAAAGCTTCACAGAAGTTCCTTAGACGTGAGAGACTGTACGGACTGGAAGAGCCTATGCAACCGCCAAAATTAGTGTATGTGTCCACTTCTCTCATTGATAACTTAATTATTAGTAAGGTTTTGATCTTCATATGTAAAGAGAACAGTCTCCCTGGGATCTCACAGTAACAGTGAAACTGGCTTAAAGGAATAAATCCACATAACCTACAGGTGGTGGGTGGGAAACTTGACTAATTTCAGACCTCAAAACACAATGTCTAGGGTGGGAGTTTCAAGGAGACAAAGAATATCTAACATTTTCTTTGGTCTTTCATATAATCTCCAACCAATTAATTAATCAAAATCCATTTATGAAGTACCCTTTATTTGCCAGGCACAGGAAATATAAATACAAAAAAATAATTCTTATTCCCAAGCAGTATATGTTTTAGCAGGGTCAATAACAAGTGCATATATATGTATATCCAGAAAAAGAGTTAAAGAGTAAATAAAGAGTAGAGATGTAAGGCAGCTGGAGAGGGGGGACGCCGACAGCTGAGGGCTGAGGACAGGGCTCAAATGGTGAAGCCGTCCTTGGCTTTGTCTTAAAGGAAATGAGGGATTCTTTGAGGTGATGCATGGGAGAGAGAGCACTGTGCTCGAGAAGCAGAGAAGGCTAATGGGGCTAGAATTCACAGAGAAGGAGAAGTAATTAACAGTGAGGTTAGAAATGTAGGGGAAAGGGGCGGCTAGGTGGCGCAGTGAATAGAGCATCGGCCCTGGAGTCAGGAGTACCTGAGTTCAAATCCGGCCTCAGACACTTAACACTAAAAACTAGCCGTGTGACCTTGGGCAAGTCACTTAACCCCAATTGCCCTCCAAAAAAAAAAAAAACAAAAAAAAACCCGAAATGTAGGGGAAAGGTTGTAAAAAGCTTTAAAAACTAAACAGAGGGGTTTCAATTTGATCCTAGGGGAAAGGGGGAGACATTGGAATTTAAAGAGTAAGGGTGCAACATTTTTTAGCTCTACACCGAAAAGAAAATCTCTTTAGCAGCAGTATGAGAAATGGGCTCAAATAGGGAAACCCTTGAGAAAGACAAACCAGTTTGGAGGCCATCGCCATAACAAGAGAATTGCCTCGATAATGGAGATCTCCAGCAACCATATCCCTCTAGATCAGTGGTTCTCAACCTTCCTAATGCCAGGACCCTTTAATACTTGTATGTGGGCATATCTGCATGTGGGCAGACCTGCCTGGAGACAGATAAAGGAGTGATGTCTGGGTTCCTAAGACCACTGGAAATGTGTTTTCCTATGGTCTTTGGCGACCCCTGTGAAAGGGTCATTTGACCCCCAAAGGGGTTGCAACCCACAGGTTGAGAACTGCTCCTCTAGAACATATCACCAAATGCTGTGAAAATGACCACTGGCAATTGTAACAAGGCCCCCATTGGCAACTGTAACAAGGCCCCCGTACTTTATTCATTAAGATCAAATATGCTCTAAGGACCACTTCTATCTAAAAGAGAATTCTTAAAAGAGCTTAATTGTATGGTTTCTTATCATATAAAAACAAGAAGCTGAAAAATCTGGGAACCTTCCCCCCCCCCCTCAAAAAAAAAACCCCAGGAGGTACACACTGCCATAAATAATGAAATAACTGGGCTCTTTGGTCTATGCTTTTTTTGGTTTCTTAGCTACTGAACGGCAGCCATTTAACACTTCATAAGTTAGGAAAGGGATCATGTCACCATTATTAACAGCATATAAAATGCCAGTCAGTCAACAAAGATGTATTATGTACCTACTATGTGCTGGACATTGTGCTAAGCACTTAGGGATACAAAGAGGCAAAAGACAGTGCCTATCCTCGAGAAGCACAGTGTAATGGTGAAAACAACAAGCAAACCACTATGTTACTTGATAGGATCACTAGACAAAAGACGCAAGAATTCCTTCCAACCCCTTCTAAGCCCACTCCATGTCCCTGTTTTACTAAATATGAGCAGCAGTGTTTCAATACCTGTCAAGCCTTAGAAAAAAGAGGAAATGGGGTCCTGGCTTGCATTCTATCAGCATGTCTATGCCAAGAAGGACACCACTTCACCTTCAACTTTCCTGGAGTAAGAAACCCTTCGGCCTTCTTACCTGGTCAGCAGCCTTCATCTTTTCCAGAGAGATGATGGTCTTCTCAGCCGTGGACAAGCTCTGTTCTAGTTTCTCTATTTTTGCTGTCTGGGGAGTGAGGGAGAACACATAGGTTGTTTTTAGAATTTAAATTTTCCTCATGGATAGACAGCATCATATTTGTATTCTATTTTAAAAATACAATGTTTTTTTTAGAACCCAGATCTATTTACAAAGTTAGCTGAAAGTAAAACAGTGAGTAGTGATGCAGAAATCCAGCTGTAATAAGACAAATGTGCACAAAAAGGAATTCATCTAAGTGACCACAGCTACATATTATACAGTATCTGAGTCACTGAAGGGAAGCTAATTTAATAAAATAGAACGACTGGAAATCTCATTTCCAATCTTCTAAAAAGTCTTCCCAATAAACCTATTAAGAACCACAAAATCTCCAACACTGACGTTAATGTTAGTTACCTGCTGTTCACACTTAGCAATCTCCTTCTGTTTCTCTTGTTGTATTGAATCAAGAGCTTCTAAGAACTTCCTGAAAGAAGAAATATATTTCATAAATGATATACTTCAAACAAATATTCTACGAATCTAAACAATCAGGACTTAAAGAGCTAGTTTTAAGTTACATCCCCACTATGATCATGATATAATTTATATCAGATCATACAAAGATGTGGGGTTATAGAATATTTTAATAACAATTGTTTTCAATTTCCTAAAATTCAATTTTGATTACTTTAGAGAAGCTCGGAATACTTGAGAGCTAATTATTTATCCTGGTTATGGTTTTTAATTTAATTTTTAATTTCTTTTTAACAAGAGATGCCAACAACAATGACTATGGCAAATAACCAAAAGGACCTAATATTTATTTAAAAAACTTAAAAGTACTAAACAGTACTCACTTAGAATTATTTTCTTTGTCTTCCTCCAACTGCAATATCAACTTGTTATTACGTTCTTTTTCTGTTTCTAAAAGCTCCAACACATTCTAAAAGGCACAATTTATAAAGTTTAATAATAGACATATTAACACCAATAATACCTATTCAATCAATCTGCATTTTCTGGCACCTACCATGTGCAAAGTAAAACTATGTTAGACAAGGAGGGAAAGAAATCTATGATATTCTTTACTGAGTGGGACTTCAGGTGGACACTGAACACAGGGGAAGAATTCGGGTAAGTGGGAAAAGGTAGGAAGAAAGGACTTGCAGATGAGAAGAAAACAGTGTACGTAACACTATGCCCCATTTGAGAAACGAGGAGCAGAATAGCCTGGCTGCTGCTAAAAGAAATTCTGGAAGATAAATTTCAAAGGAGGGGTGGAGGCCCCAAATTGTCTAGTTATACAAAACAGATACTACTCATAAGCAACGGGGCACCATAGATGGTGGCTAAGCCATGGGGGCCACTGAAGGTTTTCAAGCTGGGGTATGAAATGATCAAAATTGTCACAGAGTTATATGAAATCTAGTCCCTCGGTTCAAGAAAAATTTCAGTGACTTAAATTTACTTCTATATATCCAGCTATAGTCTCTCCTCAACACAGTCTTGTATCACTGACTGCCTATTGGATACCTCCAAAGGAAGTTCTGTAGGCATCTCAAACTCACCATGACCAAACCAGAACTCGTCTTCTCCAACAAAACTGCCCCTCTTCTTAACTGTCCTATTTTTGTTGAAGGTACCACCACATTCCCCAGCACCCAAGTCTGTGACTTTGGAGCAAGGCTTGAATTCCCTCATCTTTAATTCTCCTACCTAATCTGCTTATAAGAGCTGCTAAGGCTCATCTGTGTCTCTACTTACCTTTCAGCTCTCCCCCATACACTGGCCTCCACATAACTGTCAAACTGATAATCCCAATGCACAATTCTGACTCTGCTGCTCAACAAGCTCTCAGGGCGCCATAGTATCTCAAGGATAACCTTCTGTTCGGCTTTTAAAGTTCTAAATCATCTGGCTCCAGCCACTTTTTCAAGCTTTACTTCACATTCTCCATGTTATAATT
>JAQQSW010016025.1:0-11761 GCA_028646575.1 Pseudocheirus occidentalis | reverse complement strand
AAGAAAAAGAAAAGGCAATTCCTGCCCTTAAGGAGCTTACATTCTAAAGAGGGGGAGGGGGACAGAATGTATATGAATAAGTATTTACAAGATACATACAAAGTAGATGCAAAAGTAACTTTAGAGAGAAAGACCACTATTAAGTAAACTGGAAAAGGCTTCCTGAGAAAATGGCATTTGGAGCTGAGTATTGAAGGAAGTCAAAGATTCTAGGAGGCAAAAGTGAGGAGGAGAGCACTCCAGGCACAGGGGGAAGTGCAGAATCATGGAGAGACAGGAAGGAGCTCATCAAGAAGTTGGCTTTGGTGAGATGCGTTTTGTGGCCACAGTAACTCCCAAAAGCCTTCTTCTAAGGCAAAGAGGGGTTATGATCTGGATCGATGGAAGAAGTAGCCACAGATATTTCAGAGATGAATTCACAGATCCGTGAAGTGTGTGTTCTGATGATTGCTCCAGAGCAGTTGACACTAAACCAACCTTAGGGTGGTTTTCTTCTTCTTCTCCTCCTCTTCCCAATGATGACAGTCACTGAGGCTGTCAGACTCCATCTATATATACAAACTGGTCTGGCTATTTTTGCTAGATGGATTGGTTAATTCAGTTAGAAAGCCAATTAGATTCTGTCAACCCACCAGACTATTTTTGTCTGCAAGATGCAAAATCAGTTTGATGGGTATTTTTTTCCTATTGAATTCAATTCAATTCAACCAGCCTTTCTCAAATACCCGTAGCAGAGCACAGAGGATGGCCTGTTAGAACGTTCACAGCACTGTTACTGGTAAACATAGATCCCAGTCCCAGCTCCAGCAGTTCCTGTGTGGAAGATCTCGGACAAATCACTTTGTCTTATTTGGCTTGACTTTCCTTGTTTATAAAATGAATTGACTGGGCTCAAATGTAAATCTATGAACTTAGGAAGTACAGTTAGGTCCTGAACAAATGAATTTCCTGAGGTGGTCATATTTATCCAAAGTCACATAATTTTGTAAAATGTGGTCATTGGTTCCAAATAGCTCAACTTTGAATAATTCAACTACTTCAGGGGATTTTTAAACTTACAAGACCTCGGCATATCACAAAGAAACATAAAACATGGTCTCTCCACTCATGTAGCATATAGTATAGTAGGGGTACACATAAGTTACCACAACAGAAAATGATACATGATTGCATAGGAAATGCAAACAGAGCACTTGCTATGGGAGATCTGAGAGGACAAGGTCATTACCAGTGGAGGGAATGTGGAAGGTTTTACAGAAGGAGTGATATTTGAATTGAACTTTAAAGGGTGGGTTTAAATTCCTTTAAATGGATTCAACAGGTAGAGAATAGCAGGATAGGAGTAAGGATGAAACATTCCAGGCACAAGGAACAACACGAGCAAAAGCACAAGAGAAAATGGGGGGGGTGGCACATAAGGGAGATTTCAAGTAGCCCAGTTAGGCTTGAGCCTAAAATATGTGAAGGGGAGTAACATGAGAAAAGATGGACAAGAGGAGAAGATACCTAATTGCAGAGGGTATTGAATGAAAGGCTACTTGGAATTTTGTTTCAGAAGCAATAGGGAGCCATATCAGGCTTCTAAGCAGAGCCTTGATCTGACAGTTCTGCTTTCCTGGCACAAAGCAAGGACTTAATAAATGTTTGTTGAATGACTGAATGACTGGATCTATACGTGAGAAAGATTATTTTGTCAGATTAACTGGAACCAATTAAAGATGGACTGGAGAGAAGTGAGAATGAAAGCAGAGAGATGTATTATACTAGTCCCATCATGGAGAGACAGGAGCCCATCAAAAAGTTGGCTTCAGTGAGATGCGTTTTGTGGCCACAGTAGGAAAGGAGGAAAGGAGGCCTGTGCACGGTGGGATAGTCAGAATAGGGAGAAAAGAAGGGAGTGAGAGCTGTTGTAGAAATAAAGTGGATGGAAAGTGGAAACTGATTGTGTATGACAGTTGACTGCTTGTTCAGGCATTGTACAGACCACCCAACCTATGAGTTGTGTTTCCCTACTACAGAGAAGGAGTTATTTCTCTTAGCCATCAAAAGATGATAGAGTAGGAGATTTTTAAAAAATGACATTTCTCAAAATATATGTGTGTATGTATATATACATATATATAAATATATACATATATATATAATAATTTTTAAAATCAAGATCACTGTCAAGCTAACAGTCATCCCAAACTCCTGTGATATTTCCCTGGATATTCTGATGGAAAAGAGCCTGGTTGCACTGTACCCTATACTTCATACCTCTCCCACTCAAAATACAAAGCCTTATACCCAGGCTTCTTCCTTTATAGTAGGGAGGAATGTCATTTGCAAGTTTTCCATAAATACTGGCTATGCGGCTCAGTCCCGGTACTGCTTTTCTTGAGACCATACTGACTCTTTGGGGCTCTTTCTTCTAAGTCCATAGCTATACCAGGCAATAATTATACTGGCAACCCTTGTGGCTGACAGGATGCCAGGTGATTCACTAGTAAGTGTTCCTGTTCTCAAAATCCTTCTTTTTCAGGGGTAGCAAGTAGAGAACAAACAGAGAAATCTGATGCCAATGCTGCATAAGGGACAAGTAGACAGTCACAAAGGGAATGCTGAAGGCTACAGTGCTCAGGAGATGGTGGTTTTTAAAAATATTTAGAGTACACACACATGCATACACATACATACGAGATCCATGTTAGACTAGAAGACAGTTTTGGAGACGTTCCCTTAGAGCCATAAAAAATAATTCAGTCACTTCGGGGGATTTGTTATTTGCACTAATCTGGACCTAGCTACGTTACAAAGCAATATAAAGTTTAGGTATGATGGTTTCTAAAAGCATTAACTTCAATTCCTACAAAAATAGATTTTGAGCAAGTGCAGAAAGTCGGCTCTGACCTTTTCAGCGTACAACATAAGTATAGACTCCAAGTGAACAACTCCAACACCCAACAAACACTACACCATTACGTCAAAAGCCCAAATCTATTTGGCTAATTGCTGTCTTGGGCATGCCCCAAGTTATTACACAGACAGTGACAAACTTGAGAGCCTAAGAAAACGTGCCTGGCAAAATCTAGTGAAAATCTGTCTTGACACCGGTTTTGATGACTTGTTTGCATGCTAAGTGTGATCAAATGAGAACCGGCAGAAATATTCTAGAACGATTTTCCCATCCATGTCAGGAATCACCTTTTTGACATACATAATCATGCTTTTTTTTTTAATAAGTCTTTCCTTGAGGGAAGAATCTCTATCTAGAAGGCAGTCAGGCTGATCTTACAAGCAAATCGAAGTCTGTCACCAGCGAGCTTTTGCCAAGAACAGCAGTCATCTAGAATCTGTGAAAAGCAGTGTCAGCAGAGCTTTGGGGGAAGTCATACACCCATCCCACTTGCTTTCCACCCTCCCAGACACCCGCCCTCTCTGGTCGGTACCTTCTGTGTGGCAGCTGGAAGAGAGGATGGTGTTCGGAGGTCGGAAGATGTAAGGCAGGTAACGAGAAAAGCATTTCATCTTCCAGAAAAAAAAATAATTTTAAATCAAAAACCAGTTTCCTGAATCCATGAGGATTCTTTTGGCTTTCCAGGCAGGCTACATCACTCATAGGTTTATGTAGGATCTCTCCCAGATCTGCAAAGCCAGGAAGCCTGAGGAAGAACTGGCCGTGGACCCCATTTTGCCATCAGCACCAGGAAGAGCTGCTTACATTTCTGCATGTAGCTCAAACTCAGAAGCCCCCAAGCAAGCCGGGATATAAGCACTTCATTGGCTGGAGCTCATCAGAGCAGGATTTGCTGAGTAAGTCAGTCCTGCCTGTAAACACACACTGAACACACTGTCCAAAATCAGCTTCCACCTTTTTCTGTCTCCTGGTCAGTTTCTCTTTCAGAAATAGAAATCCAGCAGGGTACGGGAGCACTGAGGATAAATGACCATCTCTTACTCAGCTAGAAGATCAGATGAAACAAAGGCAGCACAGAGCCCTGCTCCAGGGAGAGACTGCTGCTAAGAAAGTAGCCCTGTCATGCCAGGGATCTCAGGAATATTAAAGTACTGTGCAATGAAATGGGTCTCTGTGCCTGCTTAATCTAGATCTGATTCTTTCTTCTTGTTCTTGTTCTTCTTCTTTCTAATACTAAAAGCAGAACAAAGGGGCTCTTTATCACTGAGGTGAACCAGAACATAACAGGGTTGAGGAATCGGTGACAGGGGCTAACACTGACAGATTTTGTGTTCCACAACTGTGTGCTTGCTTTTTTTTTTCCTGCCAGCGCTCACACAAGAGCAGTAACTTCAGCTCAGAGTGGGTTGCTGTTCAAATTTAAAGCCACAGTACAAGAATAGTAGAGTCTGAGTTACCTCCTTCCCCACACATACATGGATCTTCATGTAGGCGAAAGGATTGGGCTCTGGTCAGTCACGGAACAATATATTACTGAATGAAAATCTGACTAGAGGCTAGCATAAAAGGAGAAGATGCCCACTATATTATAGTTACGTGAAATGCTTTGACCATAGCAGCTCCCAAAGACCATCTCCTAAGGCACAGAAGGGTTGTGCTCTTCACCTGGAGTTCTTACACTGATGAGACCATAGCAAGGAAAATCGATGGAGGCCCACCCCTCGCAACGCAGAACAAAGTGATGGGGTTGGAAACATTATAGGAAAGCAAATGCAGAGAGCCCCTTTTGCCTAAGCCAGGACTGGTTAGGGATGGTCACTGCGGCTGAGGACAATGTTACACATGGAACCAATGGGAAATTGTCCAACTGAAGTTCATTTGGTAGGGGGTGGGGTAGAGTAGATAGAGGGCGGGGCTGGCTTCTCAAGCCAAAGCATAAAATTTGCCTATTAAAAACCATTAGTCTTGTCACCTCATAACATTCCAATTTTGCTTTTTTCTCCCAGTTTTGAACCATCTGTGTGACCCCAAGGCCACATCCTTCTCTTCTCTCATGAAATATATGAACCTCAGATAAATTGATCCATGCTTCTGATCCCAGTCCACGTCCTGCCCCCAGTCCCTCTGCTTAGCAGCCCTGACCCTAAAGCCTGGCAGGGCCTGGAGGAACATCGTGAGATACCCATTTGCTAGCAGTCATCATCTCCCTATCAAATGTCTCATCCTTCACTCAAGGAGAGAATCTGGAAGTGCTCTTCATCATTCTATAGAGATAAAGAGGAAATAAAACTCTGCAAAGTCCTGTGCAGCAAACACCAATGGCAAATTTTAAGTACCAGAGAAACAACTTTTCAAATAGTGTAATTTTTAGAAGACAATACAAACGTGCTTTGAAGAAATCTGTAAGAACCAATTTCAAGTGTTTATGACTTTCAGCTTTTTTATGACTTTTAAGCTTTTATGACTTTTTTTAAAATTTATCTTTGAGGGAATATGCTAGATTTCATCAGGGAGAAGGTCACTATTGTTCCAGCCAGTGTGGTCACAAGGTAATTCTTGGCTCTGCCCCTCACACTCACCTTCAATTTATGTCTGTATGGTATCAAACAATCAGTTGATTCAAGCAATTTAGTGAGGCAACAAATCAATTCAGTGGGAAAAACAATCTGTCACGTGACCCATATCCCCTGAAGAGAGAGCCTCAGTCATGAGAACTGGATTGCTGGTTCATTTTAATGAGATCAGAACATTTGGAGGGCTATTTCTAAAGCAGAAGGGTGCATGTACCATGAACTTCCAATCTTCTTTGTCTGAATGATCTGGTTTGGCTTCATGGACAACCACAAATTCACTGGAGAAAAGCATATACTAATATTTCCCTGAAAATATATTCAGAATATGAAAACTAATTTTAGTCACAAACATGTTAATTACCCACTATCAGACAGAGATAAAAGTTGGAATTTTTGCTCCCAGGTCAAGTACCTTAAACGGCACATGGAGCAAGCAGCGTGCTGGAAGGCCATGGCAGGGGACCTGGGCAGGACAGGGTAAAACACTTGCTGTAGTTTGGGATAACACATTTCCTTATTTTAATTATCCTTGCTAATATCTGTTGCTTCTATGTCTCTATGTCAGCACTCTCCAAATTTAGTGTCCGGGACAAGGGCCAGATCACCACCAGTCCTTAGTTCCAGATCTGGGTGCAGAACATATATACAAAGTTTAGATAAAACTAAAGTTTTATCCTTTTTCCTCACAGAGATCATAGTCTAGTAGGGAGAATGAGATTGAAACAGATAATTATAATACAGCCCGCAACATGATTAATGCTTTAGAATTATAAAACAAAGTATTTCATGAGGTGAGAAAGTAAAAGGGAGACTGAACCAAAGTTGGATTAGACAAGATCAGGCTCCAGTCACTGATGAACAATTCTCAGCTTTTGCAATCAGGCCTCTGCCACCAAAGCTGACTATGGCAGCCTGCTTTCTTTTACCTCTTTGTGCAATTATTTAGAATCATAGAATTTATAGCTAGAAGAAATGACATTCTTCAACCCTCTTTATTGTACAGATGGGAAAACTTAGATCCAGAAGCATTAAGTGACTTGCTCTGGTTCATCCATGGATGGGGAACCAGCAACTTCAAGGCCACATGTGGCTCTCTAAGTCTTCAAATGTGACTTTTTGACTGACTCCAAACTTCATAGAACAAATCCTTTTATTAAGGGGATTTGTTTTGTGAAGTTTGGATTCAGTCAAAGGGTCACACTTGAGGACCTTAAGGGCCGCATGTGTCCCAGATCCACAGGCTCACCACCCCTGATCCCAGATGGCAAGGAGGAACTTAGCATTCAAGCCTGATGCCTTTTGCTTCACACCCAGTACCTTTCAGTACCAGAGTCCCTGCATGGGCTCTCTCCTCTCTATTTTTAAGGCTTATTGTCTGGACAGCTCGCCGAGCACTTCTTCACCTCCTGCCTAATATGCTTAGTGAACCCCTTCCTGTGTGCACTGATTATCTCCCCAAATAAGATAATAAGTTCTCAGAGGGCAGGGCAGTCAAGAAATATCTGCCAAATGAATAGCATGAATCTCAATTTCCTCTTCTGTAAAATGATGGGGTTTAAGTTAGTTGATCCCTATAGTACTTTCTAATTGCACTGTTCATCCAGCCTCTCTGAATGAATCTCCACTGATGCCTTATTGCTATAAATAGACATATCCTTATAATCTAGCTAAAACTATTACCTCAACGTGAAACAAAAAGCCAGATATAGCCTGTAACCAAATTCTAGGAGAGCCACTTCTAAAGTACCTGGTTTTCCCTGCCCACATTTGAAAAAAAAAGAAATATATGTATATATATTTTTTCAAATGAGGGCAGGGAAATAAATATATAAGCATATATATACATATACATATATATAAGCATATATATACATATACACATATATAAGCATATGTATGTATGTGTGTGTGTATATATATATATATATATCCCTGTAGCCCAAAGCCAGGCTGGAACCACCCTAGAGCACAGGGGATCAGTGCTCCATGTGAAGCATCATGGGACCCAGACAGAATTTCTTCTATCACCCTCTCCACTGCCAAAAGTTATTTACAATATGATGAGGGAAACTTTAAGAAATAATTGTCAGCATTTCCAACTCAGAAGACTTGCTGGTCTCCCCAAACGGCAATGACCTTGATTTCTCCTCTGACTCACACAAGGTTTTGCTTATACCTCTCCAATATATGTATGTGTTTATGAATGATATTACAACACTCCAAATCTGTTGGGGGAGGAGGGATGAGATTCAGTGCTCTTCATTCAATCAACAATCAAAAAACAAGCATTTATTAAATGCCTCCTCTATACCGGGCACTAAGGATACAAACATAAAGAAAGAAACATTCCTTGCTTTCAGGGATCTTCCATTCTAATGGTAGAAACATCAAATACACATTTATATATGTACAGAATAAATATAAAGAGAATGAACACACACGAAAACAAGGTAGTTAAATATAAAATAGCGAGGGAGGGCTTGGGGCAGCTCGGTGGTGCAGCATATACAGTACCAGGGATAGAATGAGTTCAAATCCGGCCTCAGACACTTACTAGCTGTGTGACCCTGGGCAAGTCATTTAACCCTGTTTGCCTCAATTTCCTCATCTGTAGAATGGAGCTGGAGAAGGAAATGTCAAACTACTCTGGTATCTTTGCCAAGAAAACCCTAAATGGGATGATGAAGAGTCAGACACAATTGAAACAGCAGAACAACAGAGAGAGGGCTAGCCACGGGGGATCAGGAAAGGCCTCCTGCAACACTACATTTTGTAGCAAGAGAGAGAGAGCTTCTGTGGAGTAGAGGTAAGCAGAGGTATTTCAAGCATGAGCAATATCCGCTGCAGAGGCATGGAGATGGAGAGAGAGTGCCACGTTTGAGGAACAGAGGAAAGGCCAGTTTGAAAGGATCTAATAGGAATAATGTAGAATGAGGACAAAAAGATAGATTGAAACTAAGTTCTTAGGACACTTAAACTATAAACAGAGAAGTTGATATTTTATCCTGGGGCAATAGGGAACTCCCGGAGTTTGAAAACAGGAGTGACACTGTCGTGCCTGTACTTAAGGAAAATTAATTTGGCAACTGTGCATAGGAGGGATTGGAATACAAAAAGACTGGAGGCAGGGAGATCCATTAGGGGGCTGTCACAATAGATGAAGTCCCCAACTAAGGTGGTTGTTGTGTGAGTAGAGAGAAGAAATGTGAGAGGTGATGTTGAACTATAAACAGGCAGCTGATCAGATAGATGAGGAGTCAGTGACAATGCCAAGGTTACAAAGGCAGGAGACTAAAAGTACCTTGGTGCATTTGACATCAAGTAAGGAAAGTTGGGTGATTTGGAGGGAAAGATATGGAGCTCAGTTTTGGACATGTTGAGTCATTTCTGGCGATGGTCATCAGGATGATCGGTGGACTTTCCACACCGTTGTTCATCAGGAAGAAGGAAAAACAAGAAGTTTCTGCTTTTCTGCCTGCCGTGTACAGAAAGACAGTGAGGGGAGGAGGCAACAGATCTACAAAATGAACCCCTGTCTACTATATCCATTTGGTCAGGTCATGTGGGCCAGCATTTGGGCCTCCTTATTTCTGAGCTTTTGACAACTGGAGGCACTAGCATACATTCTACATTCCAATATTTGTCATGTATGAATGGAAGTTATGTCCCTTTTTTTCCAAGAAAGGAATTGGTTTTGAATTAAAGGGATTTTGCCTTATTCATTACAGGATTATAACACAATCCAGTAGAATCCATAATATTCTAGGGATGAGAGTAGGAAATGAGATAATTCCCTCTATTGCAAACACCTAACCGGTAACTTGTTGCTAGCTGATGACTTAATATTGGAAGGCGTGACCAGGCAGGCAGATTCCTGGTATATCACTGAGTTTTTTGTGTAGATTTTTCCTTTTTTTGCTTACATTGTACTCCTGCTCTCCCCATTGACTGACGTATATAAAAAGCACTCTGCAAACCTCAAAATGCAATATAAATGTAAGCAAACTGTTATTATGAGCTATATCTTGCATGTACCCTACTGCCTAACTTAGTGCTCCAAACAAAGCAGGTGATTACAAAAGGTCTATTGAATGAATTGCTGTGTAGACACTACTGTCTCCAGTGCAATCTGAGGCTCAGTAGGATCCACCTGGGGCTTCAGGATTATCGGAGTAGCAGCACACACTTTGCACCTTCAGCACGGGACCTTCTTCTTCAGTTGGACTGACAGAGGGGATGGAGGAAGTGATGGAGAGCCCCTCTTATTTTTAACTTTGGTTTTTGTTCTTATCACTGGCTGACTAAATTCTTCATCAGCATCCCGTCACCAGCAATGGTATAAGAGCTCACTAAAGGCATTGCTGTCTGGCCAAATGCAGACCAACAGCTTACCCATTGGGAAGAAGAATAAAGAAAGGTCTTCTTTTCTTCAGGCAGCTGGGTGATGCAGGGGATGGGGTGATGGGCCTGGAGTCAGTAAAAGGCCTGAGCTCAAATTGTATCTCATGTGACACGAGGTAATTTATTTAGTTCCTTTATGTCTCATTTTCCCCATCAGTCAAATGAAGGGATTGGACTTAATATCCTCTCTCTTCTCCCTCCAAGTCAATGATCCTACCTTCATGTTCTCATGTGCCCCATAGCTATTTCTGGGATTCCCTTAGTACAAAATCCCTGAATACAAAGTCCTTTTGCAACTGCCCTGTCACAAACCGAAATCACTATTTTTAGTCTTAGCCAGCTGCCCTATGTCCATCCCAGCTGCTGAATAGGCAAAGAACAGAAAACAAGCTGATTTACAAACTCTATAGACCTTGTGGGGCACTTTTGTTGTTCAGATGTTCAGGTGTGTCTGACTGTTTGTGACTCCATGGACCATGGCACTCCAGGCCCTTCTGTCTTCCACTCTCTCTCCAAGTCTGTCCAAATTCAAGTTCATTCATTTCCAGGACACAATATCTGGCCCTTCCACCTTCACTTTCAACTCATGAAGGGTCATGCAGAACAGACAGCTGGAGTATGTGTTCTCAAAAAGCATTTGAGAACATTTTAGAGATATCTTGACTCTCTGGTTACAAATTGAGATAAAGAAATAAAAAAGACTAAAAGAATTAGAGAGGGCCCAGAAGCCTCATGCCTCTCTGATCATCAGCATTTTCTTCAAGTGGAGCTGGAAAGCGATAGCCTACATAGATAAAGACATTGACTGCATCATAAGGGCAATCAGTTAACAAGCATTTTTCAGTGCTTGCGATGCGGTAAATGCTGAAGACACAAAGAAAGGCAAGAACACAGCAGGAAAAGTTTCTAAATCAGCTTTCTGTATCTAGGTAGACCACTGACTGTTTAGAACGAGTCTCAAAATCAACACCAAAATTAAAGGAGATGAAAAAAGTGATGAATAATGACAATAAATCCAATCTGACATATTCAAATAAACCTCGTAGATTGGAATGGACAACAAGATAAAGTCTGATCCCAGTTATAATCCTTTCCTGTAAAAGTGCAGCTGAGGGAAACCACGTGGGAAAGGAGAAAGGATGCTGTTTCTGGAGTCATTGGGCCTGTGTTCACATCCCTTCCGCTACTTAGTGTGCGACCCGTGGGCAAATCATTTAATCTTGGTTCTTGGCTTCCTCCTCTATGGAACAAGGGGATTGGACGAGGCAGTCTCTGAGGACCCTTTGAGCTCTCGATTTATGATCCTCTGATAAAAAACCATCACTACAATAAAAAGGTCAAAAAGACCCAGAAATAGCATGAACCAGCAGCAAACCTTTGCTCTCCTTCTCAAATCATGAAGAGCAGCACCAGTAAAGAATTCACACTCATTCACAAAACATTAGAATCAGGCTATGAAAAGTGTCACCTCACAAAGCAGCTAAGAATAGTAAAGGGTGTGTGTGTTGGGTGGGTGGGGGGGATTAATCTTCAGAAAGCTTGATGTGAGACAGAAAATTCCAAGAGCATTTTTAGGGGGAAAAATGGAGAATAATTAATAGGAAACAAGAAAACAGATTTTTCCAGGATTTCTATAATGTTATATTTCCATCCAATGACAGTGAAGTTAACACACTGGGATGCTAACACCTCAGCCCCCAAATATTCTAGATGAGGAATTTAAACAGATGAAATGAGGGTGAGCAGCTGTACCATTTCAAGTACACTCAAGAGAAGTAAGTCTGTGCTAGAAGCAATGTAAGTTTTCTTTTAACACAGAGGAACTAGTTTTTAATACACCTGAGAGGATAACCCTGAATAATTAGGAAAAAAATCCTAAAAAAAAAAA
>JAQQSW010016024.1:0-11761 GCA_028646575.1 Pseudocheirus occidentalis | reverse complement strand
ATAACCATCATGGGTGTTGTGAATATCTCATTATTGATACAAATGCAGACCCTTTGTCTTCCTGGTTTTCTTCCTCTGGATCTCTAGCATCTTAGTGTCCTACTTAAACATGTTTCCCATAACTAAACATAATATTTCAAATATGGTGAGTTCAGGGTATCTTATAGGTGAAGCAAGCCTGTAATGGACAGAGATAACATCTCTGTTCTGGGGACATAGCAATTGCAATAAACCTTTGTGTTTTCTAAGATATGATACATACAGTCATTGTTCATTGAATATATGTGAATATCAAAGGGAGTTTCAAGTTAGGTTTGAATGAATATATATTTTTGCTGAGCTTAGAGATTATAAGAATCTAGAGTGTTAGATAGTATTGTACCTTGGAGTCATGAACAAAGTATAAGATTTTGATAAAAAGGACCTAGGTTTCTATCTCAGTTCAGTTACTTAATAATGACCTAAGGAGGTCCTTATCAACTGTTCTATAAATTGAAAGGATGACATCAAATGTTTTCTAAAGACTCTTCCCTGTTCTAAATACTACAAAACTAAGGAGGACCCAATATAGCAAAGAGAATATAATTCTGAACATGCAGAAAATGTGCATAATGTTTCTATTAGTATAAAGTCAACCCTTTAAAACATCCAAACTTTGAGTAATGAGGAATGACGGTGAAGCAGGCCTCTCTTGATCCTCAAAGAGGGTATGAAATACAGGTGCAGATTGAAGTTTACATTTTCAATTATGGTCAATGGATTGATTTATTTTGATCTGTAATGAGGGAGTCTTGTTTGAGAATGCAGATTGAAGGGAATCAATTGATTAGTGCCAGTAACTGAGAAATCAGTAGTTTTTTTTAAATGAGTCCATTCTCTTCCACCACTGTGAGCTTCTCTCCTACCAATGTGTTAAAATGTTAAAATATCCTTCACTCATGGATAGGTTGTAAAATAATAATGGAAGGAAGATTACCATTGGTATACAGGTGAGTACACCCAGGCTCAGGTTAAATGCCTTACTAGTCGACACAGTGACTGAATGGGAAGATCAAGTCCTTCTTTTTCTAGTGCACTACTTGGCACTGGCAGTGTGGGATTGATCTTTCTGCTTTGTCCTGACATCTGTGCCCTCCTGGTCCCTGGGATTTCTATTTACAGTCCAAAAGACTGAGAGGAATACAACTGACAACTTACACTTAAATTCTCACAAAGGAGGAGCTTTGGCTCCTAAATTTACATCTGAAGTGAGGAAGGAAATTATTCAACTGGTTCAAAGTCTCACTTAATAATAGCTCAAGTTAGCTTTATATCATGCTCAAGTCTCATTATCATATACCACCTTTGTTAAGCAGTGGAAAACGTTCAGGGTGTGCTTAAGAAGGCAGAAATTCTATATAAGATTCTGGTCTGTGAATTAGAAAAAGAAATAATCAAGCAGAGTTATGAGACATTGGAGCAGATGTGGCATTTCTCATTCTTCCCCTAACAAGCAGCATGTTATAGTATAAAAACATGCTGGATTTGAAGTAAGGACACTTGGGTTAAACTCTCTGCTACCCACCAAGTATATGACCTTGGGCAAGTCATTTCATTATTCTGTGGTCTTAGTTTCCCCATTTGTAAAATAGGATTGAAAATATAGCATCTACCTCAGAGGCTTGTTGTGAGGACCCAATGATGCTTGTACAACTTAAAAGTCCTGTATAAATGTCACTTATTCATTAATCTACATTTTTAGTAGAATGACTGACCAATGAGAGTCCAGGTCTTAGCCAAGGGTGGAGAAACTGTGGCCTTTGAATCCAAACTTCAACAGAACAAATGTTTCTGTGGAATTTGGATTCAAAGGGCCACACTTGAGGACCTACCGGGCCACATGTAGCCTTGAGGCCACAGGTTCCCTACTCCTGCTTTAGACAACGTCCAGATATTTCTTACCTAGTTCAAATCCAAATACTTTGGACATTGCAGAACAAGATTTTCGACAATGTGTAAATGAGGGACTGGTATGGTGTAGTTATAAAAATAATTCTGCTTGCCTGAGAAGCTAGAGAGCCTAATGGCTTACAAATTATAGTCAGAACTCAATATGCCCTAACAAGACTATTTAACATGATTTGCTGATGGCTGTAGTGGAGGACACTAGTCAATTCTCTATTATTTTTAGATTTAGTCTCTCTTGTTTTTATTTGAATGTGAATTCTTTGGGAAGAGAGCCCAAGTGACTCATATATTCCACAGATCCATCAGAGGTCTTCCAAGTGTAAAAATTGGTCCTAGACTCTATCATAGTGAAATGGTAGTGGCTGAGAATAGAAAAAGAATAGAAAAATCCCCTAAGATAGAAGTAAAAAAAAGAAAGATTCTAGAGGTCAGCAGCAACTTTAAGAATTATGACCCCTCATGTTGGAGAGAACCACTTCCCATGGATTTTCAGAAAGTGCAGAAGCCAGCAGAGAGTTACACATAAAGGGTATTTCACGAAGACTGTACAAAGACAGGAATATGACTTCTTAAGCCAGGATTTTGGAGGTGAACTTTAGACATATGTATTCCTTACAGTCAGTCAGTCAATAAGCATTTAATAGCTGCTGGGCCTATCACATAACTAGGCATACAAAGAAAGCCAAGTGGTAGTTCCTACCCTCAAGGGGCTTTCAATTAAATGGGAGAGCTTACATGTAAACAACTATGTAAACACAAATTAGTGAACAGAGGAAAAGAGGTAGAATTAAAAAGGATTGGGAATTTAGAAGGCTTTTTGTAGTAGAACAAATTTTAGGTTTAACAAACTTTTTTTTTTTGCTTTTTGGAGGGCAATTGAGGTTAAGTGACTTGTCCAAGGTCATACTGCTAGTAAGTGTTAAGTGTCTGAGGGCAAACTTGAACTCAGGTCCTCCTGACTGCAGGGCCAGTGCTCTATTCACTCTGCCACCTAGCCACCCCATAACTAACTCTTAAGGAAACCAGGAGTTGAAACTGAGCAGGGAGAGGCATGGGGCAACTAGAGAAAATGCCTAGAGCCTAGAAATGCTATTCAAGAACAGCAAAGAGTACTTGGAGAGGTAAAAGGAATCAGAAACCTGGAAAGTGGTCTCGGGGCAGGTTATTGAAAGCTTTGAACACTGAAACAGAGGATTTTAAATTTAATCCTAGGGATAATAGGAAGCCATTGATTTTATTGAGTACAGGAATGCTATGGTCAGACCTAGGCTTTCAAAAATCACTTTGGTGGCTGAATAGAGAATAGATTAGAGTAACAAGGGATTTGTGTCAAGATCAACCATTAGGCTATTACAATAGTAAAGGTGTTAGATGAGGTCCTGAAGAGGACATTGACAGGATCAGAGGAGAGAAGGGGAAGTATTCCAAACATTTGATAAAGGTGAAAACCAGGTGAAATCAATAAGCCTTGACAACAGGTATGATGAGTGGGGTGAGAACTAGGAGTAAAGCATGAACATAGGCAGTGAGGGTCAGCAAAAATAAGGAAGTTTGGAAGGTTTTGGGGGAAGATAATGAATTGGGTTTTAGATATATTAAGTTTAAATATCACAACTGGGTATCAAGTTTGATATTTCCAAAAAGGTAATTTGAGATATGATTTTGAGGATTGACAGAGAAGTTAGGAATGAATCAGGAGATTTGAGAATCTTGAGCACAGAGTTCATTAAATCCATGGAAGCTGAAGGGATCACCAAGTTAAGCAGTTCAAAGAGGGAGAAGAAGAGTGTTCAAGACCATACCCTATCTACAGTCAGTGACCTGGAAAAAGATCCCAAAAGGAGAAATATACCTTGTGCATCCTGCAGATATGACCTTTAGGAACTCACAGTCAAGCCCTACAGGACTAGAGAAAGACTTCATGAAGCAAGTATAGTGTAGAGTGACTTTATAATTCAAATACTTATTAAAGTCCTTCAGAGTACAATCGTGGGCATTGCAGAGGTTATAAAGATTTAAAATAAGACTAAACCTAAACCTCTTTGAAAGAAATTGAAATATTTTTCATTTCCTCCCAAATCAAAATGATATGTCTATAAAGTACCAAGCATTTCTCATAATAATTGCATTCATGTTGTAATAGTAGATCTGAGTCACACTTTCTCCACAACCACAGTATGAGATGGAATGTTCATGTGTGTGTGTGTGTGTGTGTGTGTGTGTGTGTGTGTGCGCGTGCATTTTTCTTCTAATTTATGAATCATAAAATTGAAATGCAAAAACAATGAAGGCAAAATTAGAAGGAAAACAGGATATGGGGTAAAAAAATTACAAGAATTTCATCTGATAAAGGCCCCATTTTTCAAATATATGAGGAATCGAGACAAACATATGAAAATAAAATTCATCTCCCAATTGATAAATGGTCAAAGGCTATGAACAGGCAAGGAAATCAGGGTTAAGTGACTTGTCCAGGGTCACATAACTAGTAAGTTACAAGTATCTGAATCTGGATTTGAACTCAGGTCCTCCTGACTTAAGGTCTGGTGCTCTATCCATTGCACATCCTAACTGCCCCAAACAGGCAGTTTTCAGAAGAAGAAATCAAAGCTATAATAATCACAAGAAAATTTCTTTAAATTACTAGTAATTTTTAAAAAATGGGAATTAAAACAACTCTAAAGTACCACTTCAGAATTGTCAGATGAGTAACAGGACAGAAAAGGAAAATTACAAATGATGGAGAGAATTTAGAAAAATAGGCACACTAATGCATTGTTTGTTTGTTTTTGCCTTTTTTTGGAGGGGGTAAGGTAGGGCAATTGGGGTTAAGTGGCTTGCCCAAGGTCACACCGCTAATTTTGTGGTAAGTGTTTGAGGCTGGATTTGAACTCAGGTCCTCCTGACTCCAGGGCTAGTGCTCTATTTGCTGCATCACCTAGCCTCCCCCCCCATAAAGTTTTTGATAGCACAGATATATAAGACTTTGATTAGATCTGTTCATAAAAATCATGGAATTACAGTTGTTGTTTTATTCCCAACGCAATAGATCCAATGCTATGCAATAGCTTCTCAATTTTTTGTATCCGTCCCATCAAGATGAAATGGACATTGAATATCACAAATGCAAGAGTCCTAGAGTAAGTGTAAAGCTGCTTAGGATTTTCTAGGAACTGCGTATATGGTAGTAGTCTAGGCTCTGAACCTCTTTGCACTATGGTTTCTCCATCTATCAGTAGAGGACTTTGAAGAAGCTTATTTCTACTGTGAGTCTCAGCAGCATTCTATTTTTTCTGTGACACAGAAAGAAGCCCTCATAATAACGCTATTGATATTAATAATAATGACATTTTTATCTGAACCCCCTAGGAAAAAGAGAATGAGATGATAATGATAAAACATTCATTCTGAAATCAACCTGAATGTGGAGAATGTCTGTAAATTAATTAGCACCTATGTAATATAAATAAATGTACTTTCTTGAACTATAAAATGGAGCACTACATGAAGGAAACTATTTGAATAAAAGCCTGCATAATATTGAAACACTTGGTCCATTACCCTAAGGAGGTTATAGGATATAAAACTAAATTTTACAGTTGGGATTTTCACCACAATTATTCCATAAAGATCTCAGAAATGATCCAGGCTAAATTCTAGTAGGGAAATTAGAAGGAAAAAAGTGAATCATTTTTCCAGCTCATGTGCTGGAACATACACTTGGGGCAGAGTCTGGCCAGGATCAGCTATGTAGCATTTGAGTGGTAGAAGGAAATGAGGCCCTGCTCATGGCTGTGTCCCAGGGCAAGAAATAGATCTCAATTTGGCATGGGATACCTGATGTTGCACAGGCAGAAGAAATGTGTGACAACTGGCAGCCATGTCACACCATATCTTCTGCGGGATTTTAGATCCAGAGAATGAGAAACTATGTTTCTCCCAGCAGTGGCTATAACCTGAGAGAGAAGCAAGGACATTAAGCATCAACTGTGTTGCTCTGATGTTGGGAATAGGTCTTTAGATCCAGCCCCTGACAGTCTGAAGCCAGTAGTGTTTCCTATTTTTCTTGTGGTGGCTGAGTCTCTGGATGGAAGAAAAGAGTTAGGGAGAGAGGACAAATGCTTTTTGATTTTAAATACACAAAAAATATTCATTCACACACACAAATGAACAGGTCAAACATTACAAAAATAGTTTGAGGAAAGTATTTTTTTCACTCAGTAAAGGATGATAACAAGTACATATCACTGAATTTGTCAAATGAAACCAAAAGTAATTTATGTTACCTCAGAGACTTTGAAATGACTGTTCCAAAGAATGGAATCAAAATGCCCTCCAAGGCAAGCATTCATAACAACTCAGCCAACAGTATGTAAGCAAAGAATGGAAGTAGACTGAGTTGTGAAGAGTGGTTTGAGAAAATTGAGAGATTTCTTGTAACAATTCTGTATTGAATCATGGCCATCAGAAATCATAAAAAAAAGTTTTCCTTAAGGATCCTGGATGTAATGATGATTTCATGCTATACAGAAACATAGTAGAATCTGTGGAACAATCAATGAATATTATTAAAGGTGAGCATTTACTGAATACCTACCAAGACCTGAGTTGGTGGCTAAAATAAGACATCAAAAGGTCATTATCTTTCATGAACTGAAAGTTGGCCAATTTTTATGGCACAAATGCAGAATTCAAACTATTCTGGCAGATTCAGCCAATAAACTTGTAGAAACAAAACATTAATTCAAACTGAATTCTCATCTACAATCACTCAAAATTAACAATGATTAATAAAAATATAAGAGAAACCATTTTAACTGATGTCAGTTAATAAATATTTATTAAGTACTTACTATGTGGTAAGCATTGTGCTTGGATGTTAGATGAAAAATGTTTAAGCTGAAGGCACTGAAATCACATGTGAACAGGAAGAAAAATGCATCATGTTCATTAACTTACATGGCACTGGAATTTGCCTGAATATATACATTTTTAGTTACCATCTAGGTGAGATAACATCTTAATATTTAATTGATTTTTTTTTAAAAATCAGTTTTTCTCTACCTTTTAAAGAGCCCACAAAACATTAACCACAAAAGAAAAAAAAAGTATCAGGATAGTGATTTCTCCCGGGAATAGGTTACGAGATACACATGAATTTATGATAATTCCCTAAGGTAATTAGACTAATGGAACAAAACCAACAAGAATATTTCTCTTTTTTCTACCCTCTCTCATTGGCCTAATTAGTTCCAAGGGATTTAATTACAATCTGAATGGAGGTAATTCTCAGACTTAAGTATCTAGCTCTAGGCTTAAATCATCAGTTGCTTATTGGCCATTTCTAACTGTATGCTCTATAAGCATCTCAAACACTGCATATCCAAATGAGAACTCATCATGCCTAGTCATTCAGACCTTTTTGTTACCACTGGACTCTAGAGGAGAGAGTGAGGCTGGTGACTTTGCACACTTCTGCCTCATTTAAATCCAGTTCACTTGCAAGTCAAGATGTCATCACCCTCCTGATGGCATTGCTCCTCTTCAAGAAGGAAGTGCTTTTTCTAACTGTAGATCTTTTTAAGTCACTCATTACAAAACAAACAACAAATTCATGCCCACCCCTTTAATCTACTTTTTATATTTGTGTTAACATCCTTTTAGTCATCAAATATAGCAACCTTGATCTTTTCTTTACTCCTCAATTTCCTTCATTGTACATATCTGTTTAGTTAACAAATCCTGTGCTTTATACTTTCACAACTTTCCCTCACCCAATTCCTTCTGTCTAGTCATATAGCCATAATTGTCTATCTGGCCCTCATCATTTTTGTCTGGAGAATTTAAATGCTGTCTCAAGTCTTTCTCCCTTTGGAACCGTCTTCCACACACTTGATGAACTGATTTTCCTAGCTGTAGATCTTAAGTCCCTCAATATGCTTCAATGGCTCCCTATTTTCTCTAGGGCAAAATATAAACTTTTCTCTTTGGCATTTGTGGCCATTCCCCATGAAGCTTCAATGGATCTTTCCAGATATATTATACCATATTACTCTTCTTCTTGTACTCTAAAGTCAAGCAAACTGGACTTTTTCTTCCTCACATACAACTATTTCCTCATTCTGAGTCTTTCAATGGACAATTTCTTATGTCTGGAATACATTCCGTTCTCATCTGTACATCTTAGAATCCCTTGTTTCTTTTAAGACTATGTGAGTGCTACTTTCAACATACAGCCTTTGGTGAACTCTCTACTTGCCAGTGCCCTCCATCACAAAAAACAAAGCAAAACTGTAAATAGATAAACATATAGATACATGCAGACATATCTGTGTATAACATCTATATACCAATTTATATACCCATTGTCTCTACCAATAGAATAAAAGCTTTTGGAGGGCTGGGAAAATATTATTTTAGACTTAGCATTCCAAGTGCCTAGATTAGTGCTACAAGTGTGCAGTAAATACCTCTTGATTTTTAAAATAATTATTACTTTTATTATATTAAGTTAACTAGGTACTTGTGCAAGATGTGGAATCAGCATACCTGTGCTTGAATTTGGCCTGAGATATTCCTTAATCACAGGTGTCTGGACAAATCATATAATATTCTGAACCTCAGCAATATAATTTGTAAAAGAGAGTTAATAATAGCACTTATCTCAGTGTTGTGGTCAGGATCAAATTAGGCTAATACATCAGCAGTTCCTTACAGAACTTAAGGCTTTTTAGAAGTTAAATGTTATAATATATAAATAAATAATAAGATTATAATAAATAATATAAATAAATAATAATATATAATGTAATATAATATAATACTATTAATATAGTATTGTAACACAAAGTAGGGATATCCATTGCTCCCATTAAACCTCACAGCCATCATGTCAGGTAGTTGTAATTAATATGATTTTTGCTGCTTGACAGTTCAATCAGAACCATTTTTCACTACTGGCATTATGACATTGCAAACCAAATCCCATCATCACACTGTGGAACCTTTCTGTAATGTGTGCAATTCAATTACCCATTCATAACATGTGTCTTATGGAAGTAACTGCTCCTAGTAACATCATTTCACCTAGCATCAGGTTTTTGAGGAAACCAATTAATGACTCTGGGCTGGGGTGGCCTGTAATTAATCTGGAAGGAAGCAAAGATCCAAACAGCTAGTGAGCAGGGTAATGAAAATCCAGATCGATTGTGAAGTTCAATATGGAATGGGGTTGCTCCTTGTCTTGCCAAAAGAAAACCAATTTAAAACACCAGCCTTGATAACAGAACTTCACAATTCCTGAAAATTCTCCCACTTGCTGAGACAAAGTTACATGTAATAACATCAAGCTGTACCATTGCCTACTTCCTGTTTCACTGTCAACAGAATTTAGCTCTTGACATTCCCATCTATATGACAGGCAAGGTAATGTGATCACCATCCTGGGTAACACTATTGTTTCATTATCTTTTTAATGGACTCATGCCCAGCCTCCACACTGATGCTCCTACTATTGTCAAATATTCAACAGATACTATAAAATCTCATAACATGTCAATGAAACCTGATGAAATGAGGCTTGGCTTAAGTGGAGAATTGATAAAATATTTATTCAGGAACTTATGTGGGTTCATTTTATTTAGAGGCCTGTGGGTAGAAACTCTTTAATTTTAAGTACAGTTATCAAAATACCAATACGGTTATGCCTGCAGTACACCAAAAGTAATCATCTAATTTAAGATCTCTCTCTAGGTATTTGTATTCTAGTTATGTGGCAGAATGCAGGCAGTTTTCACTTTATGTAAGGGTTAGGTTCCCAGAGTACTCCTTTAAGTCAAATGGGTAGAAGAATATAATGGTGGAATCCTTAAAATCTGAGACAAATTCCACCTCTGTTGTTTACAACCTCTTTGATCTTGGACAAATTACCTCTATATCTCAGCTCCCTCATTTTTAAAATAAGGGAACCAAATATGAATTACTTGGTGATTTTAGTCTAAAACTTCTAATTTTTCTGTCTTCAAACATTCCTTATTCTTCCAATTAAGCAGGCTTCTTGTGTAAAATCAGGTAAAGATGAAGTTAATATATGTAATCATGATGACTATACACATCATAGGAAAATCCATTCTTTGGTCCTTACATTTCTGAACAGGAACATATTCGTGTGATTATACTCTTCTCTCAAGCAGAAATTTGAGACTGTTTTAGTGAAACCTCCAAATCAAGGTGTTTTATATTGGCTCCCTACTTTATAAGCTCATCAAATTGATTTGATTTAGGTGTTACTTTGATCAAACTATTTTTGAAAAGATGCAAAATATTTGGAAGGGGAATCCTTTTTTTTTTTTTTTTTTGCTTTGTGGAGAGGGGAAGGTAGGGTAACTGGGGTTAAGTGACTTGCCCAAGGTCAAACGGCTAGTTTTTTGTTAAGTGTCCGAGGTCAGATTTGAACTCCTGACTCCAGGGCCAGTGCTCTATTCACTGTGCCACCTAGCCACCCCTTGGAAGAATATTATTTACCCCAGTGACCATGGAGGAACAACCATTCTAATCCTTTTGACTCTCAGATTTGTTTGTTTTAATAACAGATTATGCCTGGAGGAGTCAAGATAATTGAGTAAAGGCAGGAACTGACCTCAAAATTAATTCTGGAGCAGCAGAACCAAGAAAAGGATGGGATGAAACAGTTTTCTAACCCTAGACAACTCAGGTGGTCAGCAGCAAAGGTCTGTCTCAATTAGGGTAAAAATGGAACACAGTCCAAGGCAGGCTGGACCTGACAAGCTAGCAGCCTATCTTGGGGGTGACTGAATTGGCAGCAGTGGTGGATTCTGTAGCTCTCAGACTACACATGATAAGGGGGTACAACAACTTCATGGAAAGGGACTACAGGGACCCATTGTTGGAACTGGAAGCAGGACTCTGTAGCATTGACAATAAAGAGTTCCAGGTCAAAGTCCTAGGGTAAGGAAAAGCACCAGCAGGAACAGGATACCACGCACACTTCTAGGACAGAAAAGAGTATTTATGTGGAGGGGGTTATTCTGGGAAGATGCCAAAATTAATCAGAATTTTCCAGGCACTCCAGATTTCTTCTACAAATTCACATAACATTTCCACGAAATTAATGCAGAGCCGCAAAAAAAGGGGGTAATTACAGTGTCCTCCTAAGGCAAATAGAGGGGACCTTAGCCAAAACTCCAGGGTCTGAGGTTTGCCTGGGTGAAATGCAAACACCTCCAGGCTGACTCCACTGAATCAACAAATAGCAGGCCCTGGAGCTCCTCTCCCAGGAAGTAGACTAGACCTCAAGAAATTTCGCCTTGCAAACTTTCACCTTACAGTCTCAGAAGTTTTCATTGCAGGAAATTTTACCTCAGAAACTTTCATTTAAGGAACAGCAGATGCTGAGTGGGGAAAGATTGGAGGACTGCCCCTCCTCCCCACACATACACACTCCACATACAATGTTTCTGGACCATAAATGATGTTGGGATATGGCTGTGGGAGAGTGGAAGTGTAATAGTAACCAATTTTTCAGATAGTTAGCACTTAGTTACTTAGTGTTAAGTAGCACCTAGTAACTTAGGGCAAAGTATGGAAGATGTGAACCATGTCCATTGTTGAGAAGGTATGAACTCCCCTGTTGACTTGGAAGAAGGTTATTGGCTGAGACAGGAGGCCAGTGCTATACATAAAGAATTCTAGAGACTGAAAACAGAATTGGAATTGGCTCCTCAGCAAAGGAAGATTCATGGAGACCGAAGCCAGATGAGAGAGAGAGAGAGAGAGAGAGAGAGAGAGAGAGAGA
>JAQQSW010016023.1:0-11761 GCA_028646575.1 Pseudocheirus occidentalis | reverse complement strand
CCTACCAGAAAATAAGAGAGCAGAGCAGGGGAGGGGCTTTATAGTGGGATTGCTGTCTTAGGGTTGGGGCAGGGGCAAGACAGGGAGAAAATGTGTAATTCAAAAATGTAATGAAAATGAATAATGTAAATTATTTTAAATTAAAAATTAAATAAATAAGGGGGAAAAAAAAGAAGTGGGTTATGGTGAGACTCTTCCTGAATAGCTGAGTAGAACATAATGGTACTTGAGGAGATGGAAGAACTGCCAGGTTAGGGATTAGAATCCCTAGTCCCTAACCTAAGAGCATGGGAAATCAGAGCCAGAAGTGAAGCATTCTCTGCCATTAGGGAGCTCAACATCATACATTTCCTATTAGAGAACAAGATTCCTTAAACAAGATGAAAACAATATAATTAAGAGCTGTATTAAGACAAAATTATTATCTTCACAATACAACTATAAATAATTAATGATGAATACTAACATGTTCATTAGGATAGCTTTTAGCATTTTTCTGTTTTGGATATTAGCCTCTGTTTTTAGATTATAAACCTGCATAAAATATAAGATGAATTATTTTTCATCATGAATAGGCAGATAAGTAATATAGTTTAGTAGTCTGACCCTCTTAGAAAGGAGAACTGCTTTGGCTTAGGGTTGTTTGGGTGTTGTTGCTTTTTTTATTTTATTTTATTCCTTGCTATTTATTGTTTGGCTATGTTAAAATTGTCTTATTTATTTTATTTTCCACTTAATAGTATTTTTTTTTCCAATTCCATGTAAAAATAGTTTTCAGCATTAGTATAAGGTTTTTCTGTACCATTTATAATGACTACAGTGGGAGTGCTTGCCGGGAAATAAAGGTCACTCTGAATACAGCATGAAGGCATAGTAAACAGCTTGTCATTGTACGAAAGACAGAAGTAAAAGAAATGATCTTATGTAACACCAGTGGGTGTCATTGTGAAGGGCAGAGGTGGCCAGGTGGCATTTGATCCTTTCTGTTCTGCCTCCCTTCTAAAAGTAGAGCTGTACATTCCCAAGTCTTGTCTATCTTTTCCCTGATGTTGGTTTACGGTGTAATCTTTCCTTTGGTCACTCTCCTCTCTTTCTGAGCTTTGTTTGTCTCCGGAGGTTTAAGCAGCCACACCCTAGAACAACAACTAGCTTGCTTTTTAGCATAAACTTTTTTTTTAATGTAAAATTTTTAGTTTTTTTGAAGTTTAGAAAAATTTAAAAATTTAATTTTTTTTTTTAACTTTTAAGGTGGAGGCCATTTAAGGCTCTTCAGGTTTTCAAAGTCTCTTTTCCTGTTATTTTAAAGAGTATATCAGATGAAAAAGACATTAATATAATAGCTCAGACCCCCAGTTAGGAATGTTTTTTAATTCATAGAGATTTGGTTCTCTGCTCTAAATTAAAATCTGTGTATTTCAAGTTAGCCCCTCCCCATTTGCCAGAACGGACTAAGTATACAAGTCTTAATTCCCAAACCTGATTTCTTTACATATGAAGCAAAATCAAGATACAAGTAATGCTCAAGTAAAAGCAGTGAAAAGAGTAAATGATAGCACCTGTAACTGGAAAGGGGAAGTTGGGGAAAGTAGACTTTTGGGAACTTTTCCATCAGCTACTTTGTTCTAAGAAGTCAGCAGGGACCTTACAAGCCATTTCAATCTCTTGCTTCCTTGTTACACTTGTTTCCTTTCTCTCTTTCTCTACCATATTACCTGGTTCGGTACTGTTTGGGTTGAAAAATACTCTTCATCCTTAATTTAGTAAGAAAAGTAAACACAGAGGTGCCTTAGGATAAGAACAGGAGTTTATTCTCTTGCCCTGGAGAAGAGGGCAATCTACCCCATGTCTGAATATGGAGCAGAGGGCCCATTTCAAAGGGTAGAACCCAACTTGGTCAGGCACCCTTTCCTGACTGTTTCCTCTCTCATTGGTGGTGAGGCTCACCTCACCAAATTCTTCCCAACTGGGACAGTAAGAGAAGAGAGGAGGGAGAGTCCCACCAAGGCAGGAAAACAGACAAAGGAAGGTAAAAGTGATTGACAGCAGCCATGGAAGGGGAGGGAGAAAGGAAAGATTAACACCCCCAAATTGAGAAGTTTTCACTCATTCCACACAGTACCAATTCACTTTAAGTCCCCATTCCCATTAAAGTCCCAGAAGGGACCGAGGATGCCATTTTGTCCATTGCTACTCTTGCTCAGCTCGTGCCATCCTCACTCCTTCCTCTCACTCAGTCTGTTCTTCTCAATAAAGTTTGCATATTTAAAAAAAAAAATCCTGGATGTGATTCAAGTCCACCTTCTGGTTCAAAGACTGTGATAGTTCAAATCACATTCCAGGCTGAGAGGAAATGCATATTCCTCTGAACCACAAATATCAGAATGCCAGTCAGTCCTCAGCCCTCTATTACATTTAGATGAATGTTATGCATCTTGTTTAGGAAGTTGCAGTCACTGTGACCTCAGTTATAAAATAGGAGGATTGGAGACGGTCTCTAAGGCCCTTTCTTGGTGAAAATATCATAAGTCTATGACCTAAATTTAGGGCAGTGTTGTAGTAGATAGAGAGCCTGCCTTGGAGTCAAAAGGATCTGATTTTCATGTCCTGCTTTGGATACATAATGGTTCTGCAATAATAATGCAATAAATCACTTAACCTCTCAGAGCTCCATGCACCAATATGAAGCCACAAATTGCAAAGCAATGGCCGCTATGCATTGACAGAGGGGATTTCCTTGCTGGGAATCCCCTCTGCCAATGAAATTACAGGTCTGAACCAAGTAAGATTATTTGAATAATGGCTCATGCAAAGGAAGGTCACCACTTTGAAAAGGTCTTCTGTGCACTCATTTGAACGTAGCTTCTTCTCTTTTTTTAAGAATTCTGTTATTTGATTACCCATCCCTTGGAGGTTTATGATTGTTATTTATTTATGACTTTACTTTTAAGTGGGGACTAGGTCAAAGGGATGGGAGAAAAATGGGCAACTGAATTCAGATTTGTAAATATTTATATAATGCTAATGAAACAAGTAAGCAAGTTTTTACAGAACAGAATGTATAGATCTGTACTCTGGGATTTGTAGTTAAAATACAGAAATGAAGATTCTTTGTCATTTGGGGAGTGAACAAACTTACTATTTACCTAACTATTTACCTAAGCTTTGAACTATTTACCTAAGCTTAATGTTATTGCTACCCATTAGTTACTATGATTGCTTATTATTTCAAATAATCTGATTCATTATTATTTTGTTACTAAAAGTATTTTAGGCAGTCAGGTGGCACAGTGGATAGTCAGGAAAACTCATCTTCCTGAGTTCAAATTTGGTCTCAGATACTTACTAGCTGTGTGACCCCGGACAAGTCATTTGACCCTGTTCACCTCAATTTCCTCATCTGTAAAATGAGCTAGGGAAGGAAATAGTAAACTACTCCAGTATCTTTGTAAAAGAAAACCCCCATTGGAGTCATGAAGAGTTGGACGCGACTGGAAAGAACTGAATAATATAACAGAAAAAATTATTTTCAGCCTGCTTGTCCTTTCAATAACATCAGAGAGAGAAATCCCATACTGTTCTGTATACTATTAGCTTAATATGACATTAGAAAGTGTGGTAGAACATAGGAGAGAGCAGATTGGGGGAGGGGCTTTACAATGGGATCGGTGTTTTGGGGTTGTGGGCAGGGGAAAGAGAAAATTTGTAACTCAAAATCTTGTGGAAATGAATGATATATACAAGAAGATAAATAAAATAATTCATTAAAAAAAGAAAAAAAGAAAAAAAAGTGTGGTAGAGTAGAAAGAGCATGGGCCATGGGCTTAAGTCTTGGTTCTGCCATTTACTTACTAGTGTGTGCCTGGGCAAGTCACCGATACCTTCTGAACCTCAATTTTCTCATCTGAAAAATGGGGGTAATAATATTTGCACTATCTTCCTCGGTGCTAGTGTGAAGAAAGTGTTTTATAAATTCTGAGTGTTATATAAATGTTAATTGTAACGGCTGCTTCTCTTAGTGGCCTAAGGGCCAGCCTTAAGCGGTAGTCTCAGCAAGGATTGAATTGAGAGGCATACGGCAGCTGATCTTTGTTGCATTGCAGCGTCCTTCCTTAAATACCCTATAGCCTTAGTAGCTAGCACGGTTCTCAGGTGCACTGGAGGGGACCTGACCTGTGGAGGAGGAGCCGAGCCAGCTGTTTGAGCTGCCAGTCTTCAGGGGAGTAACTTCTCCAGACACCTCCCTGTGAGCTTAGCAACTGAGCTGTGACCCTCAGCACCACAGATGCTTTGACTTGCACTGATCCCTACAGTTAATTACTTCAAAAACAGTTGGGGAATCTTAATGATAAGAGTTGGCATTTATATTGTGCTTTAAGCACAATTTGCACAATGCTCTCTACATATGTTAATCTCATTTGATCACCACAGCCACCCTATGAAGTACCCTATTGTCATCCCCATTCTGTAGGTGAGGAAATGGAGCCAAGAGAGGTTCAATGACTTCTCCAGGGTCACAAAGCTAGGAAGTATCTAAGAACAGATTTGAACTCAGGTCTTCCTGACCTCCTGATTCCAAGTAAAGTCTTTTTTTTTTTTTTCAGTGCACCACCTATATAATTGCATAATGGAATAGAGAAAGAAAGGCTTAGGAATCCTAATCTTTGGAAATCTCTTTTCCCTAAATATTTTAGACTAAGAATAATGGTCAACACACAAAAAAATGTTGAAATATCTTCGCAATTATTTAACTCTCCCAATATTCCTGTTAAAATGTTATAATAATCTATATCAAATTGCCTTCTCAAGTTGGGGAGAGGGGTAAGAGGGTGGGAGAGAATTTGGAACTCAAATTTTTTTTAAATGAATGGTAAAAATTTTTTCAAACTATTTGAAAAAAATAAAATATAAAAATTTTCACTTGGAACGTATATTATAGTAGATTTTATGTAGTTCTGTGTGTCATAAAAACGTTTCTGTGAAGAAGAAACAATGGGAAAATGTTAGAATCTCAAATGTGAGAAGACAGGCATAAGGAAATTATAAATGCTATTGTTTTTCCATGCTCGTATTAATGTTTGTAATTTTTCCTTTTCAGCTAAAAATGAATGTCATTCCAAGAGAAGTAAAGGATGTGACCACTTTTGTCGTCCAGGGCAGGAATTTTATATGTGTAGTTGTGCAAAGGGTTATAAACTTGGAAAGGATCACAGATCATGTATTCCAAATGGTAAATACACAAATAAGAGAGAAAATAATCGACCCGCTCAGAATTTAGTACTACAGGTTAGACTAAAGGTGTCAAACATAGAGCCCACAACCCTCCCAAGTGCAGCCTAAACCAGATTAAAATGTAAATGGGAAATATTTAACAAAATAAATAAAAACATCATAAAACAAAGATAATATTCCATTTTAAAATTATCAATAGGCAACCTAGAATGATTCTTATGTATATTTTAGTTGCCTTTGTTTATATTTGAGTTTGAGATCTCAAATTAGACAATCTCTTATCTATAGAGGCCAAGGTTCTTCCCTTCTACCTCACAAATGGTGATCTAAAGTTCATGACCATTTCACTGTAATGAA
This sequence comes from Pseudocheirus occidentalis, assembly GCA_028646575.1. Classification (NCBI taxonomy): domain Eukaryota; kingdom Metazoa; phylum Chordata; class Mammalia; order Diprotodontia; family Pseudocheiridae; genus Pseudocheirus; species Pseudocheirus occidentalis. The sequence continues at coordinate 6,175 of JAQQSW010016023.1, read as the reverse complement.
AAACTGTCCTTCCTCATGTCCAAATATCATCAGTAAACTTCAGCTTCATGCTGAAAAAAAGGACAATGTCTACCAAACTTTATTGATTATTATATGATGGATTATTATAATTTATTATTATTATAACATATATTTGTGACATTATATTTTATTATAATGTGATATGGTCATATTTTACCATATTATATAAACTGCAAACTCCTGGAATTTTTATGACTAGTATTGTCTAGATCCTGTGAAGGAATAAATCAAAACCAGCATTAGATTTTAGATATTAATGAATAAATGTTTTATATCAACATAAGAATAATTCACCTTTGACCCAGATTTCAATGACTTTTCTTCATGTCCTTCTTGTTGAAGAGAAGTGTGCATGTGGAATCCACAGTTCTAAAAGTAATGTGACATTGACAGATGCCAAGCTGAATCTCCAAAATTTTCCATGGCAGGTAATAGAAAACTACCCTTAATAGATACTAAAGATTCTGTGTTGCATTTGTATACATATGTGTTGTTGTTGAGTTATTTTTCAGTCATGTACCCCATTTGGGGTTTTCTTGGCAGAAATACTAGAACGGTTGCCATTTCTATCTCCGGCTCATTTCACAGACGAGGAGATATTATACACACACACACACACACGTGTGTGTATGTATGTATGTATCTGTGCATATATAGTGACATAACATCTGTATCTATTTATATCTATATACATATAGATTGGTTAATATATACATATAGAGTGATATTTATAAACAGACTTATGTGACTTGCCCAGGGTCACACAACTAGGAAGTGTCTGAGGCCAGATTTGAACTGGGAAATATGAGTCTTCCTGACTCCAGGACCTGCACTCTATCTCCTGTGCCACCTAACTGCCCCATTCATATGTGGTGGTAGGCGTTTCATGTTATTAAACATTTCCATTGTCTTTACTAAATGAAAATCTATCAGAAAGGTGCATCACAATTTAATATGAGCTACCATAAAAATAAAAATATTGTTGTTTTAAAAATATAAATACTTAAGCAAAACCAAATTGTCAGGACATAATATTTATACTACATTTTCAAAGTTCTTTCTTCAATTATCTTTATAAGACATGAAAAATAGCAAATGAAAGAAACTTTCCCCCACTACACATTTTTTCTTTGCTTCAAAACAGCATCAGTGTTATCTTTTTTAAAATAAAAATATGTTGAGGCAATGTCCTATACTGCTTAAACTTTTGAGTGCTTTTTTCCCCCTCAAAATTCTCCCTCTAAATTCTGAGTTTGGCCACTTTCAGTGAACATATCTACCCAAGAATAAAATAAAGAAATATCTACTTAACATTCACGAGTGACAAAAACGAGGCTGGATTGTCACTAAAAGGAGTTAAAGTCACTCAGAAACACCCGGCAAAACCTGCTTTGTATAATAGAGATCAGCAGCTTCATATATATTCTTCTTCTTTTCTAAAATGTATTTGGAAATGCTCTCTTAGTTTTTTTTAAAAGGAAAAAGATAAGAACCACCTAGAAAAAATATCATCAATATTTTTTAAAGACTTAGAAATTCTTGATTATAGGTATGTTTAGTCAGTCAGCTAGCATTTATTAAGTACCAACTATATGCTAGGCGCTGCGCTATTTTTCTTTCTTATATAATTCTGGTTAAAAAAGCATAGTAACTGAATTCCATTATGTTTTCCTAGGCAATTGCATTTTTCTCCATTTAAAGGTAACTGCAGAAAGTAAAGGTCATTTTAAATTAAAATACCACTTAAACTTTTTTTTTTGAGGGCAATTGGGGTTAATAAGTGACTTGTCCAAGGTCACGCAGCTAGTTTTTGTGTTACGTGTCTGAGGCCCAATTTGAACTCAGGTCTTCCTGACTCCAGGGCCAGTGCTCTATACGCTGTGCCACCTAGCCACCCCCCACTTACACTTTGGAATGCCCTTTTTCTCCCTCAACTGAGACTCCCTCTAAATTCTGAATTTGGTAACTTTCAATGAAATGTACCTACCTAAGAATTAAAAAGGGCAATATCTAGTAAATACTTGTAAGTGACAAAAATGAGGCTGGACTACATTTTTGATACTCCCCCCTCCCAAAGAATTGTCCTTTTTATTATTAATATATTGATTTTAATATTGGCTGCATCTTAAAAAGTAAGTCATTTTTGAAAAGAAAAATATGAGCCATAGGATTATAGTTTTAAAGTTGGAAGACACTAGAGAGTTCATCAAGGCCAATCTCCTAATTTTACAGATGAAGAAATGAGGTCTGTGGAGGTTAAATAATAACATTGTTTAAATGTAAATGACCACAATAAGCAAATGTCTGAGACATGCAGGACTCTGACATCTTCTAATGAAGAGTGGCCACAAAGTCACAATGTGGGGGCTTGATACAAATCAAATTAGAGGGGAGCAGAAATGAGACCTCTGCTATGTGTTGTTGTAAATAGTGTTCACTAAATAACTAAACATCTCTTTTTTTTAAGGTCAAATTAACAAATTCACAAGGAAAGGACTTCTGTGGTGGTGTTATAGTACAGGAAAATTTTGTGCTGACTACAGCAAGATGTTCACTCCTACATGGAAACATCAGTGTGAAACTAAGTAAGTAATTACTACTCTTACCTCATCAATTTTTACAAGTGCTCATTAAATAATTTTTTTTGAATAAAATTAATTTGGAGTGACAAACGCTCTATAATCTCAAGGCAGATAAGTTTTGAAGGGGTACTAATGCTTCCAAACTTAAAATTATACTATATTATAGCAATCATCAAAACTATTTTGTACTGGTTTAAAAAATGGAAGAGATTAGATAAGCAAGAATCAGAAATAACTGAACTCAAGAAACCAACAATCGATAAATTCAGGAACATAAACTATATGGGGAAAAACTCCTATCTAACAAGAACTACTGGGGAAAACTGAAGTTGTTTGACAGAAACAAGTTCAAATCAACAACCTATCCCACATCCCACAATAAACTAAAAATAGAGATACAACTTGAATATCTTTGTGACATAAACCATAAAAAAATTAGAAATGGAATGAAATCAATTACCTTTCACAACCATTGCTAGGGCAGAATTTTTTGATTGATGCTTACTTTATGGTTGGAATGTGGAATATGCTTTCACGTGGAAGTTGATAATTTACACGTCTTTATTTGAGAACTGATTTTTCTTACCCTTTGAAACATCTGTTAAGGAATGACATATTTATAACAATTCCCTGTATCTTAAATATCAGACTTTTATTAGAGCTATTTTGTGGGATTTTTCCCCCCATTTACTGCCTCTCTTTTAATTCTAAGCAGTTAAATGAGTAGAAAAAATCACAAATAATAACTTTCAAAAAGATCTGATATCTAAGATACATAGAGAATTTATATAAATATAAAAAGAGTCACAATCTAATCGATGGGTTAAAGGATAAGAAATAAACAAGTGATAGATTGATTTTAGTTGTATAAAGGCTTTTCAATATTATCTTCTCTAATATCCTCTATCCCTTGTTTAGTTCAGATTCTCACTCAATCAGTTGTGAAAGTTACTGGCATTGCTTCTCTAAGTTTACATATATGTACACACACACACACATATATATGTATATATACATACATAAATCATATACATATATTTGTATGTATATACTTAAAAACCTTTTATGTTTGTCACGTATCTATTTGGAGATATATGGTATAAAATATACTATTTGTCTGGCCCTAATTTCTACCAGGATGCTTTCCAGTTTTTTCAGCAATTTTTGTTAAATATGTAGTCCTTTCCCCAGTAATTGGTATCATAGGCTATATGGAATACCTTGATTCTATGTTCTGTTTCTTCTGTGTCTTGTTTATTTAATACGTTCCGTTGATCAAATGTTTTATTTTTTAGCCTACCAAATATCTTTGATGATTATTTTTTCATAGTATAGGTTGAGATTTAGTCATGTTAGGGTAGAATTATTATTTTCTTTTTTTAATAGTATTTCACTTTTTCCAATTACATGTAAAGATAATTTTTAACATTCATTTTGTATTACTAAGGCAATATTCACAGCACCAATGGCAATTATGAATATGCCAGCATAGTTATGAATCACAAAATATAACAGACTCTCCATATAGAAGACAGAAGCAAAGCATTTATTCACACACCAGAAAGCCAAATCCCAACACCAGAAAACCAAATTCATCATAGCAACAAAGAAATCTACACACAATAACACTTCAGAGAGCAACCGCATCTCGAACCTTCCCACAAACACTCACAAATCTAGCTTGCCTTCATCCTCTTTCCTCCATTCATTTTTTTTTTTGCAGTGAACAGGGAGGTTTAGTTTTTTCCTCCCTTCATTCTAACTGCTCTGACTCCCAGTTTTCTCTGGGCTCTGCTCCATTCTTCTTGCTCTACTCTATCAGCAAATTCTTCTCACCATAGGCTCTGTGTGATTACATTTGGCCTGTTGAGGAGCAGGGAACATCTTCAAATTCCCATTGCCATTACACAGTAAAAATAATTTTTTTTGAGTTCCAAATTTCTACTTTCCTCTCAGAGCATCTCCTTCCTCCCTAAGACAGGAAGGATTTGATATAGCTTATATATGGGCAGTCATGTAAAACCTATTCCCATATTAGTCATGTTGTAAAAGAAGAAACACACACACACACACACACATGCACACACAAAACAAATGTTCTTGGATCATTGTATTGCTGAGAATAGCTAAGTCATTCATAGTTAATCATCATACAATGTTGCTGTTACTGTGTACAATGCTCTCCTGCTTCTGCTTACTTCACTTAGCATCAGTTCATATAAATCTTTCCAGGCTTTTCTGAAATCCTTCTGCTCATCATTTCTTATGGAACAATAGTATTTCATTACATTCTTATACCACGACTTGTTCAGCCATTCTCCAATTGATGAACATCCCCTCAACTTCCAATTCTTTGCCACCACAAAAAAAGAGTTATTATAAATACTCTTGTAGATCTGGGTCTTTCCTCCCTTTTTTATGTTCTCTTTGGGATACAGACCTATTAGTGATATTGCTAGATCAAAGAATATGCACAGTTTTATAGCCCTATGGGGATAGATCCAAATTTTTCTCTCAAAGGGTTGGATCAGCTTACAACTCCAACAGTTCATTAGTGACCCAATTTTCTCACATCTCCCCCAACATTTATCATTTTCCTTTTCTGTTACATTCTGATAGGTTTGAGATGGTACCTCAGAGTTATTTTAATTTGCTTTTCTCTAATCAATAGTGATTTAGAGCATTTTTCATATGATTATAGATAGCTTTAATTTCTTCATCTGAAAACTGCCTGTTCATATCTTTTGATCATTTATCACTTGGGGAATGACTTGTATTCTTATAAATTTGACTCAGTTTTCTATATATTTGGAAAATGAGTAGACTAGAATTCTTAACCAAATTAATTACATGAAGAAAACCAATACAACTAGGATAAGGGGAAATTGTTGAATGGGGAATAAATCTTTGCCTTAGATATTTCTGAGAGAGGACCAAAATTCATACTATATAGGGAACCAAAATAAACATCTAGGATCATTCTTTAGTGGAAAACTTTCAAAGACTATACATAAATAATTTTCAAAAGAATTGTAAGGGGCAGAGCCAAGATGGTGGCGCAGAAGCAGCAAAGCCCCACAGCTCCCACACAACCAACCTAAAAACCCATAAAATGGGACTCTAAGCAAATTTTTGAGCTCCAAAACTCTCCAAAATACAGAAAACACATCTGTTGCTACAGGCAGCTCAGCAGGTGTGGCTCTTCGCAGCAGTCTGGGAGCCTTGGCCAGCCCAGCCCAAAACCCCAGGCCGGCCAGGCCCCAGGGTAGTCAGCCAGAGCCAAGTCTATAGGAGAGCAGATCAGCTGCACTGGAGACACAGTTACCACATCTATCAGGCCAGAAGAAAAAAAGGCTAAGAGAAAGGTCAGTGGATTTTGCTAAATTTGGGGGAGATGAGCAGTCCAGCCAAACTGCTCCCAGGGCAAGGAAGCAGCAGGAGGCGGCTGTGGCAGCAGGAACAGCTGAAAGCAGCAGTGGCCTCCATTGGGTTGCTTCAGAACCCCTGGCCTGCAGATAGCAGGGGGGCTGAGGCGATCGATCAGGGCCAAGGGCTCTTGCATTGAGTGGCCT
>JAQQSW010016022.1:0-11761 GCA_028646575.1 Pseudocheirus occidentalis | reverse complement strand
ATATTTTCTTTACAACTCTGTGAAATACTTAAAATGATTATTATTAAACCTAGTTTACAGAGGAGGAAACTGAGGGCTCAGAAGGATTGAGTGATTTGCCCATGGTCATATGGCTACAAAGTAGCAGCCCTGGGATTTAAACCCATGTTTCCTGACCTCAGGTCTGCTGCTCATTCTTCTACACTTTGCTCCTTCACCATTTACAAAGAAGATTTTCATCCCCAAACTGAGGAGTTGAGCCTTCACAAACTTTTCCCCATGCTGTCTTCCTCTTTTTCCCTTCCCCTCCTTTTGTTTTCTCTATTAATGCTTTTCTCCTTTTGTTTAACTTCTTTAGTTCTTCTTTTGTAAAACTTCTTTAACATTTAAAAAAGACAAATATTAACGAAATACAGCATGGTTTAGAGTATTTGATTTGTCCTTTATTTCAAGTTTTTAAATTCTCTGTCATTTGTATCAGTATTGTGCTAGATCCCTGAGTATAAAGGCATTATATTAATAAAGTTAATTAAATGCTTACAGAGGAAATTCTGCTTCAGAAGGTATAATGAAATAATGCAATCTATCCACAGCTTTTCATGTTTCTGACTTTGTAAAAGCTTTCTCCCTTCAGTCGTCTCTTTGTACATCTTTCTCTCTTTAGGTATCTGTCTTTCTTCTCTTTTTCTCTGTCTAGGTCTGATGCTCTCTCTCTCTTTGCATCTCTCTGTTTCTCTCTCTCTCTCTCTCTCTCTCTCTCTCTGTCATACACACACACTCACTTGTCTTGATTCCATACTTTCAAAATTGAATACATTCTTCAAAATTGTCACTATAGTTACTAAAATATAATGGTTAATCAGTATAAAGATTTCAGTTTTTCAATCCCTTCCATAGTTTTTATTTTACACAAGAAATTCTTCTTTTTTTTTTAAATCACACATGTGCTTTCAGAGAGGTACCATCTTAGAAAGGAGAAGAAGGTTGACTGTGGAATCAGGAGTACCTGCCCAGATGTTTATAAATACTAGCTGATTCCAAATCACAGGTTTGAACAATACATGAAGACACAGGCACATACCACACACAAATGCAAATCTATCTATTTATCTATGTATGTATGTATGTATGTATCTATCTATCTATCTATCTATCTATCTATCTATCTATCTATCTATCTATCTATCTATTATCTATCTGTCTGTCTGTCTATCTATCTGCCTGCCTGCCTTCTGTCTCTCTGTGTTTTTCTAGTACTCTGGAACTTATTGATACTAATGTAATATTTTCTAATTAGGGTCTTCTATCTTTCTCTAAGAGTTTTAAATTGAGTTTAAAAAATTATCCTATAATATTAACTTAACTTTCTTTAATACACAAAGTTTACATTTACTTTTCTTATCTAAATAAACAGGATAGTGAAACATTCAATTCATAGCATTCTTTCTCTTATTTTATGAAACAATTTACTGTCACTGAGAAAAATATTGTTCATATTACCTCTTGTCTGGTGTCTTCTATTTCCTTTACTTTGTTGACACTGTATATAGTCGTATATATATATATAGTGCACCTACTTCCTGCTTTGCAGCTATATGCAAGGAAAAAAAAAGTTAACATCAGAGCATACTGAAAATCTCTGGAAGGCTGTTTCAAGACGTAATTGATTAAAAGTAGACCAGTACGACATAAACAAATGATAACTCCCATTTAATTAAGGTTTACGAACTTCATACTTTGCAAAGTTTTTACTATATGTTTTGATCCTAAAAAACAATCCAAAAGAAAAACCAACCTGTGAAGTGCGTCTTATAATTTTTTACATTTTGGGACAGCTAGTGATACAGTGGATAGAGCACCTGCTCTGGAGTCAGGAGGACCTGAGTTCAAATCTCAGTTTCAGACATTTAGTGGTTGTGTGATCCTGGGCAAATCACTTAACCTCAATTGCCTCCAAACCTTCCCCTCCCCTCACTTTGTGGATGAGGAAACTGAGGTTTAGAAAAGATTAATGGCTTCCCTAGCATCAGAGGTAGGATTTGAACCCATGTTATCTAGCCTTTAATTTTAACACCTTATTTACATTGGAATGCTACTTCTCACAATTTCTTCTCCCTGTTCTGGTGTCAGGAAACTACTATCCTTCTACTATTTATTAATGCGGCCAAGGCCCCGTACTGTTTTAATCTTTATGTACTTTTTGGTTGATATAGAACCAAGTTTGGGGAGTGGGAGTTAGGGGAACAAAAGGTTGATGGCTTGGGAATCAGTAAGAGAAAATATGAGAGGGATTATGGGTTGTGTGAACCACTGTTCAAGGATTATATATTTGAAGCTGGAAGGAACATTTAAGGGCATTTAATCTGAGTCCAAGAGACTTAAGTGATGCATCCAAGGCCACACTGATGGGATCCTAATGAAGCTACCCTCAGCCCAATATTTTAACTTCATTATAGGCCTGGTCCCACTGAACAGCAGGCCCACTGAACCTACCTAGTCCCCCCCTTCCCCCAGTGTCCTAACTTCTTCATATATACCTCACTGCTCACTGGAACAACAGGTGTGTCCCTGAACTCTTAGTTCCCACAGAAACAGCAAGTGTGTCCATGTGATGGGAACCCAGCTACTGTCTCTATCTAGTCACTGCCCCCACACCCATTCCCACAGAAACAGGTGTGTTCTTATATTCAGTCACAATCACATTATCCATCTAGCCCAAGACAGGACCACAATACCTAACTATCTGTCTTGACCAGACAGGACCACAATAGCTAGCCAACTGGAGGGTAGTGTGACCAGAATGGATGGGACCCCCTTCTCCTTTACCTAATCCCTTAACAAACCCTTCCTGCCTTTTTAATATTAACCATATTCCTGTATTCTATGTAAATTTTGATTATGTAATTACATCTTTACCCTATAAAAATCCATCTTTCTTTGAAGCTGCTGGTTCTTCTTGGAATCTAGCCAGCTTCATGAGAAGTGTCAATCTCAATAAATGACTATACTTGGATTAAAGATGGTCTGACTTTGAATTATTTGAGACGGTTTCACCACAACACATGAAACTGGAACAGTTTTTAGGTGGGAGAGCCCCTACCTCAACAGTTTTTGGCATTCCTGTGGGTCACACAATCCAGGACAGAAAGCATCCTAGCAATCATAAAATAATGTTTTGGCAACAGCATCATGGTAGAACCAGTACTCAAATCTAGCTCCTCTGACCCCACACAATAGCATTATCTGCCCACTCTCTCCCCTTTCACAATCTCTTCTTGTTTATTTTTCTTCTCTTTACCCCTCCTTCATCCTTGTTCCATGCCAGGTAATTGAACTTCTTGGCTGGCACTGAAAGGGGACACTGATCAAAGGCTATTTCATCTAGCTCAGAGGCACATTGTAATTCAGAAAAAGTTGCAGGGCAGATTCTCCCTATACCACCTGTCTCCATGAAATTGTTCTGCTGTTTTTCATCCTGGGAAACAGAAACAACAACAATTCTGATATTTATCTAGTTCAGCTCTAAAATCACAGGGGGAAGACATATACTGACCAATTAAACTTAGTTAAGTAGGAAGGAAATAAATATTTTTAAATTGCCTATCATGTGCCAGGCACTGTGCTAAGCCCTTTACAAATCTTATCTCATTTGATTCTAACAACATCCCTGAGAGCTAAATGCTATTATTATCCCCATTTTAAATGGAGGAAACTGAAGTAAACAGAAATTAAGTGACTTCTCCAGGATTGCCTAGTTTCTAAGTGTCTAAGGCTGAATTTGGACTTAAGTCTTCCTGACTCCAGGCCTAGTGTCTAACGGTGCCACCTTGCTGACTTTTATATTGTACATATATATATGTATATATACATATATTATATGTATTATACATGCATATATTATACATACACACATATTATACATAATACACACATATATAATACATACATATATTATACATGATACATGTATATGTTAATTGTAATAAGTATAATATGCTTATAATAAAAATTGATATAATCTTATGAATATGTTGGTCCTATAGATTCTAATCATAAGCCAAGATAGGTTACTAATCTATAAAATGAGTTTAAGGTATGTTTTTGTGAAAAAATCATTGTTTTACAAACAAAGCAAGGAATTTCCTTAGTAAAATTTCCTCATATATTGACCATGCAAGATAGTAAGAGGGAAAATAAATATGTGGAAAATGAAAAAAAAATCAGCTGTAGCAAATTTGAGAGATTCTCTTTAAAGTGATCTTTATATCTTTAAAGAAGCTTGAGGAAGAAAACTCAGGCAAACAATAGCTAACATTTATATAGCACTCTAAGCAAGCTCTTTAGAAATATTATCTCATTTTTTCCTCACAATAACCCTGGGAGGTAGATACTCTTATTGTACCTATTTTACAGCTGAGGAAATGGAGACAGATAGAGGTTAAGTGACTTGCCCAGATTCGCTTAATAAAAAGTGTCTGAAGCTATCCACTGTACCACCTGGCCTCCTCTGAAAAAGAAAAAAAAGGGCTACATTCTGACTTGTCTGCCACATATACACACACATAAACACAGAGATACATATATACACACATATGTGTGTATGTATCCACATATATATTTTATATGCTTTACAGCAACATTTATGTCCATTTATGTCGTATTCCATAGGACCTTATAAAGCTAGCTTATCTGATGAACTGATTTACCCTAAAACAAAATGAGATACCAGGAATGACTACAGGAACTGCAAATGCTTAAAGTAGAAAGGAATCTTCAAGTATTTTCATGTCTATGTAAGAGAGATAAACTTGTCCTCCTTTTCCCCAGAAAAAAAGAACTAGGAAAAGACAGCAGAGATTTAAGATAGATGGTTTCAAGGTTTGATGTAAGGAAAATCTTTCCAATAATAAGAGTAATCTGAAATGAGTTGGATTGGAAGGTAGTGGGTTCTCCTCATTGAAGGTCTTCAAAGGAGACTGATTGGGTTTGGTGTAGAAGGTATTCCCAGTCAGGTATGGGTTGGACTATGTGGTTTCTGGTTTCTTCCAACTCTGAGGGATGGTAACAAAGTGGATCCTGAACTTGACTCCTACTGGTCCAGTTCTGTTGGCTTTGTTCTGAGGACAGAAAATACATTATCTAGGCCCATAGACCTTTTGTAAATATATGCTTGTAAAGGTAAGGTAATTTGAAGATTTCCCCTGCCCCTTAATGGGCCTCAAGTGAAACCCAACAGGAGGGGCTTGACTGGGGAGAGACTTGTTTTTCAGGAAGGCCCATACCTTTTGCTACTTTGTAATTAAGCAGGGGGTCACAAAGGTTATAATGTCCTCTGACCCTGAAGAAGGGTATATATACTCTGAGGTGAGGTTTTGCTGTGGGGCTTATTGGAAGAGTTGTGTGATTTGGCTAAAGGAGACTCTGGGTGGTTGTTGAGCCCCCCTGGCTTCGAAAATCCAGATGTTGGTGCTTCTCTCTCTGGTAACTATGTATGTATGTATGTATGTAATGGTCAGATAACTAGAAGCCCTGTCTGTTGATCTGTTGAATTGTGTTATTTTCTCCATTTGTATTTTTTTTTGTCTGCATGTAATTTTTATTTGTATTTTCTGAAGTTCAGGGTGTTGACTTTTTCCCCTGAGTAAGAGGAACTTGTGCTATAAGGATCTTGGAATCTAGGTTTCCAAGCAGGATGTTACATCTTGCTCAGCAATGACTCCCTGAGGAGTCTTGATCTGGGAAATGTCAGCCCAGAAGAAGCTAGCACTACCAACTTTGAACTTGAAATATGCTATGTAGCACAATTCTGACTAATTGGAAGACAAGAATGTATGGAAATTTCTTCTTGACAACGATAATAATAATAATAATAATAATGGCAATAACAAGTCCCATTTATACTCATTTGACAATTTACAAAGGACCTCACTCACTACAGTAGTGGGTTGTAGACATTGCAAGTATTTTGAACCTGGGTAATTTCTTAGGATTTTATTGAACTGAACTGCAAACTGCAGGGTAAAGTAGATTGTGCTCTGGATTTGGAGTTTGAAGACTTTGAGTCAATTTCTGGTCTATGAACTTGGGCAAATTACTTAACCTCCCTGGGCCTCATTTACTTTACATATAAATATGAAAGAGATTGGAGTAGATGGTTTCTAACATCTTTTCTAGGAGTCTTATGTTTTTCATTGACTTGACAGATTTTCAAATTTCCCATACTTTTTGTCCTAATGTAAACAGGTGAAAATACTCTTTTTCAGTGACTACAAAATAGAAACTATCATTGAAATTAATAATGAAAGGACTAGAAGCCCCTGGACTATGTCTTACAAGGTTCAAGTTATAATTCTTTAATTGTCATCCTATAATAATTGAATGCATTTTACACTTAACTTTTTTATTAATGTCATTTACCTTTCACATAATAACTATTTCCAGTTATATCCATTCATTGTAGCAGCCAACACCCACTGCCATCTCCAATTCCAATTCCACTTCCACCTCTTCCTTTGCAGAGAAAGAGAAATGTCAAGCAAAAATAAATGAATAGGACTTCCAGGAGCCAAGATGGCAGAGTAAGCACTAAATTACTATAACTCTCCCATGGTCACCACCGAAGAACCACAAAATAGTGCCCCAAAACAAATCCTGGAATAGCAGAACTAGCAAAAAGATGGAGTGAAACAATTTTAGTGCAAGAAAGTTGGAAGATCACCAAGAAAGGATGCTCTCACTCAGACAGAAGGGTCACACAGTCCAGGAGAGAAAGCATCCTAGAAAGCCACCAACAAGCACCACCTCAGCAAACCAATGGTAGGTTCTGAGCACTAGTGCCATGGAGCAGGAAAATGCCAACACCAGGACCCCTCATGTGCTTCAGTATAGCCAGGTGACCAGGCAGACTCCAGTTCCAAGAACCATTATGTACTTCAGCATAGCCCCTGACAAACAGGAAACCTCTAGTGGCCAACAATGTAGCCCTGGGGAAACACAGAATCACCTCACTGGCCTCAGCACACACCAGACACCACCACTAGGACTTTAGCTCAGCACCAAGTGAACTGCCAGTCCCCTGTGGCCTCCAGCAGCACCAATCACCCCATACCACACTCTCACAGGGCAGCACCAGATATGATGGTCCCCCATCAGTGCAGCACCAGACTAACATCTAGAACCTATAGCTCCTAGCATAAGAAGCCTTAGATAGACCCCTTCTACCCTGGGATAGAGCTCAAATTTAAAAGAAATGAAAAAGACCAAAAAAAGAGCGAAAAACAACAAAAACTCCAAGGGACATTATAGCCAAATTTTAGAACTATCAGATTAAGGACAAAGTACTGCAAGTGCACAGGAAGAAACAATTCAAATATTGAGGTGCCAGAATCAGGATTACACAGGATTTGGCTGCTGCAACATTAATGGATCAGAGTTCATGGAATATTATATTCTCGAAAGCAAAGGAGCTCTGACTATGACCAAGAATCACCTACCCAATGAAATCAAGCATAATCCTTCAAGGGGAAAATGGTCATTCAGTGAAATAGAAAGATTTTAAACTTTCATAATAAGAACAGAATTCAACAAAAAAGATCTCCAATATCAAGAACCAATAGAAACCTAAAAAGGGAAAGAGGGAAAAGAAAACATAAGGGATTCAATGGATCTGAACTGTTTATATCCCCACACAGGAAGATCACACTTGTAGTTGTTGGAAGTTATACCACTAATAGTAAAGCTAGAAGGAATACACATAGACCAAGAGTATAAAGTTACTTTAAAGTAATGACATAAAGCATAACTATGAGAAGAGAAAGAGTACACTGGCTGCAAAAGGAAGGGAGAGGCAGAATGGGGTAAATTATTTCACATGAAGAAAGATGAAAAAACTTATTACAGTGGAGGGAAAGATGAGCGGGTGGAGGATGGGAATCACTTGAATCTTAATCTCATCAGGCTCAAAGAGGGAATAATATACACAGTTAAGTATAGGAATCTATCTTACCTGGGAAAGTAGAAGGAAACTTATAGAATAGTAGGAGGGGAGGAGATTAAGTTAAGAGTTAGAGAACTGACAGAAGAAATGTCAGACTGAAGGAGGATGTAGACAGAAACAAGGCATTGTCAAGGAGGGAAAGGGTGTGTGACCAAACAAGAGGTAGAGAGCATTATGAAATGCAAAGTAGATAATTTTGATTAAATTTAAAAAAAACTTCTGCACAAACAAAACAAATGAAACCAAGATTAGAAAGAAAGCAGAAAACTGGGAAACAATCTTTATAGCAAGTGTCTTTGAGAAAGACTTCATTTCTCAAATATATAGAGAAGTGAGTCAAATTTATAAGAATACAAGCCATTCTCTAATTGATAAATGGTCAAAGGATATAAATAGACAGTTTTCATATGAAGAAATCAAAGCTTCCTATAGGCATATGAAGAAATGCTCTAAATAATATTTGATTAGAGAAATGCAAATTAAAAACCTCTGAAGTACCACCTCACATTTATTAAATTGGCTAATATGAGAAAAAAAGGGTTGGCAATGCACTGTTGGTGGAGTTGTGAACTGATACAACATTCTTCAGAGCAATTTGGAACTATGCCCAAAGAGCAAACAAACTCTGTGTACATTTTGATCCAGCAATACCACAAAAAGGTCCAAATCCCAAATAGATTATAAAAAAGGGAGAGGACCTATATGGGCGAACATATTTAAAGCAGCCCTTTTCATGGTGGTAAAGAATGGGGAATGACTGAACAAGCTGTTATATATGAATATAAATGAATACTGTTATGGAATAAGTAATGATGAAGGGCATATTTCAGAAAAACCTGGAAAAACGTCTACAAACTGATGCAAAGAGAAACGAGTAGAAACAGCAGCATTGTGTGATGATCAACTATGAGTGACTCAGCTCTTCTCAACAACATAGTGATCCAAGAAAAGTACAAAGGACTCACAAGGAAACATAATTTTTCCCTATATTTCTCTGAATTTCTTGTGTTTGTTATTCCTATAATCCACTATTTTCATATGCTACATTTTTTTCAGTCATTTCACAAATTAAAGGCACCTATATTCCATCTTTGTTTTTGCTGGTCCCCTACAAAAAAGTACTGCTACCCATATTTTGTGATATATTTACCTTTTCTTTCCATGGGGTATATAGTTATTATAAATTGAGGCAAACACTCTCTTGAGGGAATTTAGATCTCTCTTTCTTCCAAAGGGGAAGATGACCAGAAAATAAAAAGGTCAATTTTAGAGATTTAAATCCCCCTTTTCCCTAAAGGGAAGAAAACCAGAGGAAGATGATACCTGCAAAATTAAAGAAAGTTTTTTATTAAGTAGGAAAAGAAATAACGTGTATATAGATACTATCCAGCCAGTGTTGAATAGGATAACAGGTAATGGATGGGAAGAGTTTATATAACTTTTACACAAAGGAAAGTGAGGAATTCAGGGGGAAAGGTAGGCTTAGGAAGGAATGAGTCAGTGAACCCCTTCCCAAGGGGAGGAGGAATGAGGAATTCCAGGTGTCAAGGCTTTGGCCCCTTTGATACACAAATCAGAAGACATCTTTGTTGATTTTGTCTAGTACAAGGTTTGATAATGAAATGTCTCCAAAAACAGTATAATTCTGGGAACCCCATAGTCAACAGCTAGGGGAGTCTCTATAGATAAGGATGTCTCTTGAAGGTCCTTAAACCACCAAATGCCTCAGGGTCTACTTCAAAGTTGGTATGAAGTGAACTGGCTTTAGAGTTGCTGATTATCTGGAAGTCCAGCTAGGTTTACTCTTGGTCACTGCAAAGGACTGTTGGTATGCCAAGCCAATACACCCAGTCCTCATACAGTTCTTCAGTTTACCTGGATAATTGGAGTAGGGGTGAGGGTGTGGCACTCAAGCAAATCAAGGTATCCATTTTCATACTAGCAATAAAACTTCTGGGTCAAAGACTTTAAAAGTTTGGACAATTATTTTTTTTCCTAGACAAAATCAATCAATAATCATTTATTAATCACTTGATATATGTCAGCCAGTTTGCTTAGTGTTGAAGAGACAAAGACAAAGCAAAATTAGTCCCATTCTATAAAGAGTTTATATTCTAATTGAGGAGACAGTATAATATTAATCAAAACATACAGGATAAATATGCAATATTTGGAAGATAGACTGAGTACATTGCTCTAGCAGCTGGATTGGGTGGAGGGGAAATAGGACCTCCAAGGCCCATTTGAAAGAGATGGAACTTAAGCTGAGTCTTAAAGAAAGCCACAGATTTTAGGAGTTAAGGGTTGGGGTAGGGGGAGAATAGAATATTCCAGGAATGGGAGACAGTGCATCTCCCATAAAGATGGGAAATGGAGTGTCATGAATGAGGAACAGCAAGTAGGTCAATATGGCTGGACGCTTGAGTGTATGGAGGATAATGGAATATTAGGAGATTTAAAAGCTAGGAAGAGCTTAAAGTGCCAAAGAACTTCATATTTGATCTTATTGATTATTGGGAGTCACTGGATGTTACTGAGCAGAGGAGCTTCAGGACAATCATTTTGGCACCTGAGTAGAGAATGAATTGGAATGGTCTTGAGCCAGGGAGACCAATTAGAAGGTTATTGTAATAGTCTAGGTAAGAAGTGTTGAGGAAGTAAGCCAGAGTAGTGGCTGTGTGAGGGAAAGAAGGGAACATATGTGAGAGATGTTACAGAGAAGGACATTACAATATTTCTCAAGTAGGGTTTAGATATGTAGGAATTAGAAGAAAGAAATTTAGAATGACACCACAGTTTTGAAAATAAGCAGGCCCAACTTTTCTTGTTAAATATTGAGCATCTGATATTGCTTCAGTAACTTCTGAATTATGTTTCCTTTCTTTTTTTAAAAAAAATTGTCTGGGTGGCTAGGTGATGCAGTGAGGTGAGCACAGCCCTAGAGTCAGGAGGACTTGAGTTCAAATCCAGCCTCAGACACTTAACACACACTAAAAAACTAGCCATGTGACCTTGGACAAGTCACTTAACACCAATTTGCCCTACCTTCCCCCCTCCAAAAATTTTTTAAAAATTGTCATCCAGGAAGGAAAGGGCCTGTCAAAGACCAGGTTTGTAACCAATTGGAATTTCAAACAATAAAAAAGGGGCAGAGACTGTTATTTTTTTTGTTTTTGTATCCTTAATGCCCTGCATAGTGCCTGATATACAGTAGGTGCTTAATAAGTGAGTGCTTGTTGGATTGAATTGGTCTGAACTGAATAGAATGGAATGGAATGCAATACAATGCAATACAATAGGGAGACCAAAGCTGGAGCATCACTCTCTGACATTATGTCCTAGCAACACGTTTTGACAATGGGGCTCTGTAGAGGCTAATTGCATCTCTATTCTTCTCTATTATCTATAGTGCAGGAGAGGACTTATGGAATCTACAACATTTGGATGTATATATAAATTTGAAGATGTAGCTCAATTGACCAATCCTTGTGATGTTCAGAGGTAGCTTTGTGTAAGCAAAAAACACAAGGTGTGTATAATTTGGATCTATTGTGAAACATTCTCCCTGAAGGAGAAAATGGAATTTCCAGTCAGTTGGTATTTCAGGATAATAAGTAAGTGAAAGTTAAAGGAAGGTAGAGGGACCTGTTTGATTTCTAAACTCTAGACCCCCCCTCTAATGAACACTATTCCTTATACTTTTTCCATACTTCTAAGAGAAATTAGAAAGTGAGCCTTCTACAATTTATTATTTGAAATACAGTGAAAATAAGATTAAGAATCATT
>JAQQSW010016021.1:0-11761 GCA_028646575.1 Pseudocheirus occidentalis | reverse complement strand
GAAGCACACACTTCAGTAAAGGAACAGGAACAGGGTAGAAAATAGAACAGTGGGGGGGACAGGATAGGAAGGAGGGACTTATAATCAGCCTCTCATACTGTGCAGATGTCCTGCATAATTACACATGTACAGCCTGTATTGAATTGCTTGTCCTTCCAGTGGGGGTGGGTGACAAGGGAGGAACCAAAAGAATCTAGAACTTAAAGCTCTACAATCAAATGTTAAAAAAAAAACATATATATAATATATATTATAATATATATTACCATATATATACCATATATACCATAATATACATATATATCATTAATATTATCATTATTAACTACATGCAACTGGGAATTAAGATATACAGGGACTGGTATAGGGAGTCCCTCCCTGCCCTACCAGAAAGTTAGAGGGGCATTGAAGGAGGGCATAAAAGAGAACAGACTGGGGGAGGGGCTTTACAGTGGGATCAATGTTTTGGGGTTGGGGGTAAGGGAAAGACGGGGTGAAAATTTGTAACTCTAAATCTTGTGGAAAGGAATGATGTAAACAAGAAAGTTTTTAAAAAATTAAAAATAAAAAAAAAATAAAGAACATGCAATCCACTGGGAAAAAAAATTACAGAATTATCAGGTCAGAAAGAAACAATGCAACAAAAATTTAACAAACAGTAAAATGATCAGAGTGAACCTTTAATGTTGATATGTACTACATGTACAGCAAAATAATGTGTTACAAGTGTTTAGAAAAATCGGCTTGTCCTACTTTGTTGGCAAAGAGGAAATTGAAGTAATATAGTACTAAATTAGGTTACAAACAATTTAAATTATTTTATGCGTTTAATGTGTTTTTTATCAAAAATTCCCTTTCTGGAAGTTCTGACACGTGTGATCATTCTCCATGAAGATGAGAATACTTTTTTAGTCCCCACAAATCTTTTCCTTCCCTCCTTAAATACCATACGCTCTTTCATCCTCAGTTTCCAAAAGTTAGCATTTTTTTAGGGTGTCACTGGATAATACCTGTTCCATTGGCTTTTTGATGCATTGCATCCATGAAATGTCGATGACCATCTAAATATAACATGGAATCTGAAATAAAAGAAAGATGGCTACCTGAGGAATTTACCACATCTCAGCAAATCAGGACATCAGCAGACAATGGAAACAAGTGAACCAATGACAGTGGTAGGCCACCAAAATCTTCTAAAAGGCTTCTCTGACAATCATTTGCTATACAGAAGATCACCCAGAGTATCCACTAGCTCCATCTGTCACCCAATTCATAAGTTACAAAATAAAGAGGAAAATAACAATAGCTAAATATAAATATGTTCCATTCCCCTGATCAAATGTAAGCTCCTTGGTCATTTGCAAAATGGAGTCTTAGGAGACTTTGAAAAGTGGTATGAGAAGATTCCCACTCTTCTGGTCGCAGGCTGGAGGTGTTGACTTCAGAGCAGGCTCTGGGTGCTACCACCAATCACTAAGAGTAGTAATGAGTTTCTCCTATAAGTCCTCATCAGTTGCAGAGGTTATTCACAAGCAGTAAGCAATATACCTCCAGCCCTCTCTTTGCAGAAATGGGAGTTTATGTATAAAAAAATGAACAGCTACATATATCACCAGACTTGCTTTCAGGCATTGGTAAATTTCAGAAGCTATTTTACTTCTGTTGTTAGAAAAGATGACTCAATGGGAAGTGGAGAGGGAAAGAAAAATATGGATGATGTAAAAACAAAAGTGAAAAACAACAGCAGGAAAGGGTGCATGCTAATGAGAATTGCCCACCTATCTTTGGCAGGCGCTCTCAATCCTAAGCTGGGAGCTGAGAAGCGTAGATCCTAAGAATTTACAAAGTACTGTGTCCAAGAATCAAAAGAGAGAGAGCTATGTGAGTGAGTGTGTGTGTGTGTGTGTTTAAATATAACAAATAACAAAGACACAAAATTCTGACAATGTTTTCCCCCTCCTTAAAAACATCAACCATTGCTTACCTCCATAAGTTTTGGGAATCACTGATGGCACATCTTTTTCAACAAAAAATGTGAAATGGAAAACGTTGGTAGTCTTGTGCTCTTTACTGCCAGGGAAAGATACTTCACTGTGCACTCTAACTTGAATGTGATTCTTTTCAGTAAAACAAACCTAAGAGAGTATTTTTTAAAAGAATGAGTAACTTAGTCAACCACATTACTAAGAATGAGAAAATAGGTAGTTATAAGAGAAAAAAATGACCATAAGATATAGGAACATATCTCCTCTCTCTTCCTTTACTGCAAAACAAAGGAAATATTATTTAATTTTTCATTTCACACCTACCTGGGAAGAAAAGAATAGCAGTGATCCAATTTCAACAGGCCTCTGAAACATGATGTCATCAACAGCAACTAGAAAAGGTCTGGAACCACTATTGATGGAAGAGAGAATTGTGTTTCAAGGGTCTACAAAGAGTAAAGATTATTTCTATTTCTCTTTGGCCCTGAGACCCCACTGTCTTGATGGTCATGACCTTTCTAGAACCATTATTTCAGGAAAACCCCAATAATGCTTCACTCCATTCCTTAATGCAAAGTCATCTTCTTGAGAATTTCACCAACTAACTTGCATCCTAAAATATACCTCTCCCAACCCAGCCTTCCCCACTCTCCAATTCTTCATTCATGATCAAAATCAACTCTTCCACTGTTCTACTCCCATAAGGCCCCACTTTACCATCCTCATAACTTTTAGGACCAAAGTACCCTGCCAAAGGGCTACAACTTTCCCAGGTCTGTTGATTTCCCTAATAGAATGCAAGCTCTGTTAAGTCAAAGGCTATCTTTGCTTTTGTATTTGTATTTCCAGAGCTTAGCACAATGCCTAGTGCACAGTAGGCATTTAACAAATACTTTTTCATTCATTCTTCCTTATGCCAGGTAGACTCAGTATTAAACAAAAATCAATTTTAAAAAGAAGAAAGAAATTATGTTGGAAAGACAAGAGGGGCCAGTCTGACACCAGATCCATGTCAAAAAACACCCTCCTCTCAGCAGGTCTAAAATATGAGAATTAACAGAAACACTTTTCTTAAATGAAAACTCAATTCAAGCATTTTCTTTTTAGGAAAAGCACATCTAAACCTCACCAAAATATTTGGAATTATTATCAATGTATATATCATAACTTACGCAAAATTACAAGCAGTAGCCCAACCAAGTTCATATGCTTTTCTCATAAGGAAACCTCCAAAGATTCTATTGAAAATGTTCCGTTCCTGTGTTTAAAATACACAAACTTATCTGTAACACATAAATCAAAGAAAGGACTATACTACGGAAATGGGAGAAATCAAGCCTTAAGAGGGACCCTCAGAACAGTCACAGGTACATGGGAATAACTCGCCAGTAGGCATTCTATTTGTTTACTATTTTTCTTCCTCTCTAATATACAACCACAGACTAAAACAATTGCAGTACCTCAGGATGGCACATCTGAAGGCTCTTCAATTTTGTATCTTCCATCCACACTGAATCTGGAGGTAAAATTCGACTTTGAAAACTTACAGTCCTGTACAAATTAAGATTTGTTCAATTATTTCAGTAGGAGAATTTTATTAATAAGATACAAACATCATTAAGAGACTTCTGGCACAGTCAAGGAATGAATGAGAAAATTCCCATAATGCTCCAAATACAGGTTGCATTGGATTTTTGTTTTGTTTCCTTTCTTCACAAATTCTGCCTGTATGAAACCTATCTGTGGTATGTAAAACATAAAATATAAGCATTCCTTTTTGATTTATGCCTTGACTGGTTTTCTTTTCCCCTTTCAAAGAGAACTTACTTTATGGAAGCAGCCTTAGATTAATACAATAAGTCATTTAGTTTTAAGGTTAACAAATGGGAAAACAGAACAACAACAAAAAAAAACAACAACCCAGGTAACAGGCCAAGGGAGAAGTGACAAGTGGAGGCGATGTGAGTGGAAAAAGAGTGACATAAACAGGAAATGCGGATATGGTGGTGCTATGGAAAATGAAGACTTAATCACCCTTTGAATGACAAGCATTTTATCAACAGGAAATAAGAAAGTGACACAGACCATTACAGTATCATGTACATTTACATGACAAGCCTTATTTGTAAACATCTGGGCCCTAAAATAAATCAGACTCACTAAATTTTAGGGATGGAAGGAACTTTTGCAATCATGTAGTCTCTTATTTTAACAAATTAAAAAACTGAAACCAGCAGCTAAGTGGCACATTGGCTAAAGCGCCAGGCCTGGGGTCAGGAAGATGCGAGTTCAAATCTGGCCTTAGACATTTACTAACTCTAAGACCCTGGTCAAGTCACTTAGCCCTGTTTGCCTCAGTTTCTTCATCTGTAAAACAAGCTGGAGAAGGAAATGGCAAACCACTCCAGCATCTTTGCCAAGAAAACCCCCTAACGGGGTCACGAAGACCTGGACAGAACTGAATGACTGAATAACGGTGAACAGACCAGAGAATGACTTGCCTAAGTCATATAGTTCAGCCACTAATGAGCCCAAAGGCAAGATTCCATCACATCCTGCTGGGTTTTTGTTTTTGCTGTTGTTTTTTGGTGCTACACAAAACACAAAATATGCTCCCTTGTAAAAAAAAAAGCATATCTTGTACTTTTCATGTCCTTCCCCTTTCCTACACAATCCTACCTCTTTGCTCTCAATGCAATTAATCTTTGTTGTTTCATTTTCCTCTTCCTCACCTTCCCTGCCAGGAGTTCTCTCCTTCCTTTCCTCTGCCTCAAAGGATACTGGGCTTCCTTCAAAGCTCAGTTCAGGTACCATCTGCTATATGAGGCCTACTAGATAGGGGAACCCAGTTATTTTCCATTAGACCAGACATTAAAGAGGTTTGAAAAAAATATGTAAAACAACACTACTCTTTTCACTAAAATTTTTTGTTTTGTAAAAATAATTATTAATTATAATTTATTATATATGTATTTATATAGCATATATTTATTTTATTACCTATCAATTATTAATTATTAAAAGGTTATGTTAACATGTGATTGGCTTATTGCTATTTTTAAATGAATCAATCTCTTTAAATGTTATTGGTTTTAATACATACTAATACATACTAATACATATAACCACATAAAAACTTTGCAGTCTTAAAAAATTTTTTAAGAATGTAAAGGATACTTGAGATAAAAAAAAGTTTGAGAACCACTGCTTTAGGGCAAGGATTATTTTGGTTTTGTCCCTATAGTCTCAGTGCCCAGCACAATACTGGGCACAGAGAAAATATTTAATAAATATTTGCTGAATAAGTATAGGCAAAGCTTCACAACTTGGAACAGCCAAGGAAATGTAGAGACCCCTAAACCATCTCGTATAATACCCTCCCTACAATGTCCTTTTCATTTCAGAAAGGAAACTAGAAAACCAACCCCTTGGAAAAGCAACTACTAACATTAAAACTAATTTTAGATTTACTGAAGAACAATTAAGATCAGACTTATGAAATAAATATGGAAAAAAAAATCACACTCCTTTCCTGGAGGCAGAGAGATACTCTTCCAATGCATTAACAGGGTCTAAAAACTTTCTCTGCTTGAGATGACACAGAGGTAAGGAAACATCTTATCTGTGAACCTGATACAGTGGTTCCCAACCTGTGGGTTGCAACCTCTTTGGGGGTCAAACGACCCTTTCACAGGGGTCACAGAGGTTGCCTAAGACCACTGGAAAACACATATTTCCGATAGTCTTAGGAAAGGAGACACCACTCCTCTATCTGTCCCCAGGCAGGTCTGCCTACATGCGGTTACACACACATAAAAGTATTAAAGGTTCGCAACATTAGGAAGGTTGAGAACCACTGACCTAATATTAGTGTGTTCTTTGGTCAAAGCAATTTGAAGCAGGTTCAGGGTGCCAAAAGAGCTACACACATTTCTCATGGACACATTTGGACACATTTCTATGGACACATTTCTCATCACATATTTATATTTTTACTACGAAAAATACATAGCTTCCTAAGCACTCCAATACTTCAAACACCTCATATTTCCTCAGGGAAGGTGTCTCCTCCAACCAATGCAGACCCACAGAGAAAGCTCCACGAGTAGATATGGATGAAGAATTTCATCCCTTGGTGACCAACCTTCTGGTGACGGGATTCTTCAAACCCAGACACAGTGATTCTTGAATCATACATTTATTGACATCCCAATTCCTAGAAAGAACTTGTTCCTGCCAATGTTTGTGTTCCACTGACCTAGTGTTTAAGATCCCATGTCACCTCCATGATACCATAAGGCATTAGATAATGACTCAATACTAAGCAGTCATTTCAAAGTGTGTATGCCAAATGCCATCAAAAAGCCATATTCAGCAGATACTCTCCCTCTTTTCAGAATGTCTTCCCCAACTTGCCTTGGGTCCAGAGTGTTAAGGAACATGTTATGAACTGTATTCCTTTCTTCTGCAGTGGGAGCCATCTTCAATAAGGATGCAGTACCGGAGGCAATCCTCCTTACCTTATTCACTAGAAAATGGGAAATTCAAAAAGTTCACAATGTACCACAGTCAGAGTAGCAAGTAGCATTTAAGAAGTCTATACTATACTCTTTCAATCAATTGCAACTAATATAATCTTGTCTCTCTAAATGTCTATATCTTTGCAGCATTATATAGTGTTAAGAGTAAAAGCTGGATCCAAATGAAATACAACTTCAGCAGGATTTATATTATTGTTATATTCTAGACTGGTAGTTCAAGGAATCAAAGAGGACAGAGTTTATTTTAAAAGCTGATTTATTTGCTTTTTGTTTTTTTAAGGAGGCAATCAGAGTTAAATGACTTGCCCAGAGTCACACAGCTAGTAAATGTCTGAGGTCAAATTTGAATTCAGATTCTCCTGACTCCGGGCCAGCCTCTATCACCACCTAGGTGCCCTTGATTTAGTAAGTCTTCATAGTAAAATCAAATTATCTTCTCCCCACCAAAGTACACTTCCACATGAAGTACAATAATGCTTCATTCATCTAAAAGCACTATGTGGCTAATTTCATGTAAAAAGGGCCCAGTTCAAATACTACCTCTTCTAAGAAGCCTTCTTAGCTTCTCCCATCCAGAAGTGATCTCCCTTACCTCTGATAGCTCTTAGTACCTCTCATATATTGTCACATTCTGTTCTGTGCTGTTTGTGGCATTCTTGTTCTTTCTGGTCTTCTAACCTCCACCCTGCCCCTACCCACTAGATTTCAGTCCCCTAGAAGGCAGGGGTTCTGTATTATACTCATATTGTGTTGCCTTTTGTGCCTCACAGCTCAGAAGTCAATCACTAAGCTTGAAGAATTTATTAGAACACATCATAAATCAGTTCATAAATCAGTAAAAAATACATTAGCATCCAAATTTGGGATTCAGCAAATTAATAATGTTCATTCTAGTTTAGGGTTTACAGTTCAATCCAAGTCTCTGGTCAAAGTGGGTGAGGTTTCTAAAAAGCAAATCTGAAAAGTTAGCCATATCCCACATGAAGAGAACATGTGATTGGCACATAATTTCAGTAAACAATCTTAAAATCTCCCCAGCATTCTATTTAGTATGTGTTCTTAGGCTGCTATATATGAAGTGACATACATTCTCCTTGTTTGAAGAGTTCCTCTTCCTCTGGACCTTCAGGGACTAGCGGATTTATAAAAGCTGGCCTGAAGAGGG
This sequence comes from Pseudocheirus occidentalis, assembly GCA_028646575.1. NCBI lineage: Eukaryota > Metazoa > Chordata > Mammalia > Diprotodontia > Pseudocheiridae > Pseudocheirus > Pseudocheirus occidentalis. Next base: position 4,070 of record JAQQSW010016021.1, on the reverse strand, counting down.
GAGAAAAAAATAAATACATATGTATATATGTATGTATGTGTGCATGTATGTATGTGTGTATAGAGAAAGACATACATGAAGTGTGTATATATAATATATACACACACACATATATATATATAATAAATATATGCAGGCATTAACTTATGTGTGTGTGTGTGTATATATATATATATATATATATACTAAATACCAAGATACGGTATTTGATGAAAGCTGAGGTTGTCCTTTCATTTTTCCAAATATTCCATCTTTTTCTCTGTGTGGCAGATATGGTACAAATTTCTAAAGGTCTTATGATACAGTTGTTGGTTGTATCAAGACATATGCACCTAGACAATAAAAAGCTGAAAGGTGTTAAAAATTAAATTAAGGTAAGTTCTCTCCCTTGAGAGCATTTTGATATATTTATTTATACATTTATTTTTAAATATTTATTATACATTTAGTCAATTATATAAGACATATTATGTATTTTGACAAACTTACCAAAAAATCCAAATATCAACACCAAGTAACAAGCAATCTGATAACGTCTACTAACCCCCAACCTTTCTTCTGGTTCAGTACTATGATTTTAACAGTATGAAGAATTGCTCTGCCATGGTAATTCCCTACACTGATTTAGATTTTCAACTTACCTCTTTCTTTAAAGAACTGCCAGAATCATATTACTTCTTGTGACACACACCACCCCCACCCCAAGTCAAGAGGCAGAATTCAAATCTAGATCTCCCTCTGCCAAAACAGAAATGAGGACTGAGGAAAAGATGAGTTTATCCCAGAAAGAGTCATTTGAAGGCAATAAAATATGGACAGAGACAGGAACTAAACTTGGGATCTCACTAGTACAATGAAATAACAAGTAAAAAAAACTCCTACCAATTTTCTACCATTTATACACTGAGAAAGTTGCCTAGAGTACTGAGAGGTTAGCAATGACTTGTTCATTTATTACACAGGTCAGGGCCAGGGGTTGGCCCCATGTCTCCATGTCTCTGAAACACTCTCTGTCCATGAGGCCAGCACTTCTTGAGGGATCACTGAGACCCTTTCACTGAGAGCTGATCCTTAAGGTCAAAACCATTTTCATCAGAGTACCAAAACATCATTTCCTTATTAAAATACTTAAGTACATAGGTGTATACCCAGATTTTCTTCATATTCTTCAACAAAAAACAACAAATCACAATAGACTGGACAGAGAAGCATAGAGGAGAACAGAGCTGTCTTCTGGGAAGCCAAGCATTAAAGCAACTGCAGAAATATGTAAAATAATGCCACTCTTCTCACTAATTTTTGTTTTGGAAAATAAGTTATTTTTCATAAAATTATCATTTATATTAATATGTAATAGGCTTATTATTTTATGAATTGATAAACATTTTAATTATTTATCACCTTTAATTTCTAATACGGCAAATACCAATGCGTATATATATGTGTATGTACACACATACACACACATATATAATAAACATGCACACACATATAGATATAGATACACAAATACACAGATATACACATAAACAACAAGCTCTTGGGGTCTTCAGGGGGCAGCTAAGTGGTGCATTGGACTGAAGTTAGGAAGACCTGAGTTCAAACTTGACCTCAGACACTTAGTAGCTGTATGATCCTGGACAAGTCACTTAGCCCAGTCTGCCTGAGTTTCCCCATCTGTAAAATGAGCTGGAGAAGGAAATGGCAAACCACTTCAGTATCTTTGACAAGAAAACCCCAAATGGGATCATGAAGAGTCAGACATGACTAGAAAATGAACAACTTAGGGGTTTTCAACAATTCTGAAGTCTTATAAAGGGGACTGAGACCACAAAGTTTGAGAATTGAAACATTAGACCACATTCTTTGAATTAAATATGATATGCTTCAAAAGTCTACTATGGGGGAGGCTAGGTGGTGCAGGGAGTAGAGCACCGGCCCTGGAGTCAGGAGGACCTGAGTTCAAATCTGGCTTCAGACACTTGACATACTAACTAGCCGTGTGACTTTGGGCAAGTCACTTTACCACAACTGCCCTCCAAAAAACGGGAAAAAAAAAAAAAGAAAAGTCTACTATGGGTAGTACACATCCTTGAATATATATGGATTAACTGTCCTAGAACATGTACGTTAGTTGGATAAAGTGAGGTTTCTGTTTTAACTTAGCCAAATTTGTCCATTCAACAATAATTTTTTTTTTTAAAGAATTTGACTGATTTTGTTCAAAGCTAGTACACAGCTAAAGGATGTCAAGACAATACTCAAATTTGATTTGTGAATCACTCTACTGCTGTCAACAAAATACTGGTAACAAATATTCTGAAAAGTGAATGTGAGAATAGCCAAAATATGTTTAAAGTGAATTTAAAGGGGAACAGGAAGAGTGTATAAATAAGGAGATTATAGAATCTAGCTTTTTCTCAACTAAGTAAATTAAATTAGTTAATTCCACTAGAAATAACTAAGTCAACTGCCTTAGAAATTTTATTTCCTGTGGAATAAAAATAATTTAAAAATACTCATGACATATTGTATAGTTCCAGAGTTCTAGATGAATAATTACCCTCTGTTTGCAGGATCACGGGCCACCATTACAAATGTCGCATCCAAGACAGGATGGTAAACTGTATCATGCAACTAAAATTAAAAAAAGGAAGAGTTCAGATAGAACATATATTGACTATAAATCATGCTGCAATTCTAAACTAGTATTATGACTTTAAGAAATAGTCATGTGGGGACAGCTAGGTAGCGTAGTGAATAGAGCACTGGCCCTGGAGTCAAGAACACCTGAGTTCAAATCTGGCCTCAGACACTTAACATGAAAACTAGCCCAGTGACCTTGGGCAAGTCATTTAACCCCAGTGGCCCTCTAAAAGCAAAAAAAAAGAAAAAGAAAAAAAAAGAAATAGTCATGTGAAAATAACTATGAACATCTATGAGATCCTTATTATCTGACCCCAACATACTGGCAGGTAACATAAATAGTGAGTAGAGAGCCCTAGAGGCAAAAAGATCTGAATTCAAATACTGCCTCTGGCACATACTGGGTAAGGGATCCTAGCAAGTCCTTTAACCTTTCAATGTACCAGGTAACTCTCTGTGAGCATACATGACACACCAAATGTTAATCTGCTTCAGTGAAGATAGTTTCCTCACTAGGAGTTCTCTATACCAACAAAATCACAAGTTCCATCAAATAAAAAATCCTTCTCACATAAAATGCTCCAAATTTTTTCACAAATGTTAAATTAATCTCACCAATAAACTCCTTCAGGCCTATGGCCAATTACACCTTATGAAGTTGAATCTTTTACTATCTATTTTGAGGCCTATGTAAACAAGCTGGTGACACTGAAAAATGGAAAAGATAAAAGAACAGATACTGACATAAACTACCAGCAGCCAGGTGGTATAATGGATAAAATGCTGGACTTGGAATCGAGAAAAACCAACTTCAAAATCTGCCTCAGATTCTTACTATGTGACCTTAGACAACTCACTTAACCTTTCTAACACTAAATTCCTTCATCTATGAAAGAAGGAATTTAGATTCTGATTCAAAATCAGAAATCTCTTCCAACTCTAAATCTCTGATCTTATGCTCCTTTACAAACTCCTAAGGAAGTTTACTATATGTAAATCAATTGTATTGAAAAAGATAACATTCACTGTGCTTTGTAAACCAAAAGGCACAATATAAAAATTGCTAAACTGCTGAAATGAAGAAACTAAAAAAGCCTAGGAATCCACATAAGACACTAAATGCTGGAGCACTTTGCCAAGTAGAGAGAAACTGTAGACCAGGGCAATATCAATTTTAAAAAGAACAACACTTTTTTAATCTTAAAAAGGAAGCTAGTGGGCAATCACGTGCATGTGAGACTGCCTACAAAACAAGTTTGCAGAATGTTTGGTCAGACATTATAAAATATTTAGGAATCTACCTGCCAAAACAAACCCAGTACTTCTATGAACACAACTACAAAACACTTTTCACACAAATAAAAGCAGATCTCACTAAGTGGAAAAACATCAATTGCTCATGGCTGGGTAGAGCTAATATAATA
>JAQQSW010016020.1:0-11762 GCA_028646575.1 Pseudocheirus occidentalis | reverse complement strand
TCTTTCCTTCCTTCCTTTTTTCTTCCTTCCATCCTTTCTTCCTTGCTTCATTCCTTCTTTTCTGAATTTCTTCCTGCCATTGCCTTCAAAAGCAGCTAATTCCTCTTTAATTATTGATAAATCGTCTTTAATCATTAAATTCTTTTGCTTTATACTAAGTCTGAATCTTTTCAGCAATATTCACACTTTCTTCCTCATTCTCCTCTATGGGACCAAGCAGAGAATCCTTAAGCCCTTCTTCTGCATGAAAGACCATCTTACACTTGAAAAAATAAATCATGTCCTCCATAGAAGTGTTCTCCTTCAAGCTAAACACCATCTGTTCTTTCATCTCTTTCTTATATGGCATGATCTTAACATCTTTCATCATCCTGGTCTCTCTTCTCTGGATATTCTCCAATTTTAAAGTTCTTACTGAAATGTGGTGCTCAGAACTGATTGTATGAAAAACATTAATTTTTTATTTGCTATGAGACATATAATTATTTGCTGGGAGACAAATGCTCTTCTAAGCACTGAGAATACAAACGAAAAAGTCCCTGCCCTTAAGGAGCTTACATTCCAATTGAGAAGATGTCACACATAAGGGAGTGGTGGCTAGGAATGGAGGTTATGTTCTGGGAAACCACCGGGATGAGTAAAACAAGAGAGTAGTCAAATGACATGCCCTTCAAGAGGCAATAATAATGACTAATAATTGCTAGCATTGATATAGCAATTTTAGATTTGCAAAACATTTTATGAGTATGATCTCATTTGAGCCTGACAACCACCCTATGAGGTAGTTGCTATTATCATCCCCATTGTAAAGATGTGGAAATTGAGGCAACCAAACATTGAGTGACTTCCTTAGTGTCCCCTAGCTAGCAAGTATCTGAGGCAGGATTTGAATTCAGGGTTTCCTCATCCAAGTTCAGCAGAATTTAGCTGCTGTGAGTAGTTTAATTTGATTAAAATTCTCAGAAGAAGAAACAGTCAATTAAAAAAAACACAAAACAAACCTAATGCTTCCTTTGACTGCATTTAAAAGGGATGCTTATCTACATGCTATCATTCTTTTCCATGTTTGCCTTTGTTTCTTCTTTTCCATTGTTCACTCCATTGATTACAACCCTTGTATACAGCCAGGCTAATGTCCAGTGTGAAAGTGTTTGCAGATCTTATACTTGATTGCATGCCGCCGTGGGTGGGGTGGGGGAGATGGAGGGGAGAAAATTTGAAACTCAAGGAATTGTGGAACTGAATCTTGTAAACTAAAATGAACAAATCAATTTTTAAAAAACGGATGCTTTCCAGGAAGGGCTGGATAACAGTCCAATTTTACTCTGCTCTGAGAGCACCATGGGATAGCGTAGCACAGACTTACTCTGTGTGAGAGTGCCTTAGAATGCCCTAGCACACAGACTTGCTCTGTGAGAGCACCGTGAAATGGCCTAGCACCCCACATGATGAACTTGAACTTTCAATAAACTTTACTTTTTCTTTGGCCGAGAAGACTTGAGTGGAATTCTTTCTGCAGGACCCGGCATGTTGGTATTTTGGGGTCTCAGGCAGCTGTAACCCTCTTTGGGCACCCTCTTCATTTTTATGGTCCTACCTCATCTGGAGTATTGTATTCAATGTTGGCACCATGGTTTAGAAAGGGCATTGATAAAACAGAGAGTGCCAAGGGAAGACAACCAAGAAGGTGGAGGATCTCTATTCCTTGTCATTTGTGGATTTGTTGATAGAACGTAGAAGGTTCCACATGGATAAGAAAAGACTTGGGGATGTTGGAGGGAGGTCTTTTATCTGTCTTCAAGTACTTGAAGGGCTATCTCCTAGAAGAGAGACTTGACATTGCATTTGTTCTCAGTGGGTAGAACTGGGATCAAGCAGTGGAAGTTGCAAAGAGGCAGATTTGGGCTTAATATCAGCATACCCTTTCTAACAAATAGTGTTGTCTCAGAATTAGATGGACAACCTCAGGAGAAGATGGGTTATATCAAAGCAGGGAAGTCTTTTGTATTTTACCAAAATAACAATGGCAAGAAGTTTTATCATGGCCCTGGGCCTCATTTTCCCCTTCTGTAACATGAAAACTTGGACTAGATGACCATGGAAGGAGGGAGAGAAGTGTTGTGAAAATAATGTTGGATTCAGAGTTTGAGGAATTCAGTTAAAAATCTTACCTCACCAACTTATTAGGCAAATCATACAACCTCTCTGTGTCTTGTCTTCCACTTCTCTAAAATGAGGAGACCCACCACTTGATGGCTTCTAATGTGCTTTCTGCTCTGAATCTATGATTCTATGATCCTTTCTGGGTCTTGATCTCAGGTACTTTGGTACCATAACCAGATACTGAGGTTCTTCATGATTCAGCATTATGCTATTTCATAGGTTTGAGGTCCCAAGACAAGCCCTGTGATTCCTCCTATGCACTATGTCTCTGACTCACCAATACCCATGCAGTGATCTGCCCTACACATGAATCTTAAGCTCATGGAATTAGAACAGACTGAATTTCATTAGACAATAACTACAACTGGCCCCTAGGAGGCAGACTTGGTGATTTATTCCTCCAAGAATATACAAAACATTTATTAAACTGATAAAACTCAATATTCTTTTAAACAAATCAAATTTTTGTTATTAAACACATCTCAACTCTTAACAAACCCATGATAAATACAACTGTAGAATAAGGGCCAACTGTTACTGTTATTATTGTTAGCCTAAACTATTGCTTGATACATAGTTTACAAGAAAATGGTAGAAAATACAACAATCATGACAAGTGACAAAAATTTAGCACCTAATGAAGTCCTAGTATAGCAAGTGTCAACAAACAAAGTGACTTGCTGGTCACTTCTTAGTCTGCTACTTGATTTCTTGCCATGTTCATTTTTATCATCCTAAATTCTAGGACAATACACACTTGAACATTTTCTCATTAATTAGCAGATTGAAACATCTCTAACTAGTTCATCAATTAGTTCAGCTTTTTTTTAAAGAATCAGCTGATCTAATTTCTTATATCAAAACTCATTATTTTCTAGGACTAACTAGTTAAAGAACAAATGAGAAAAAACATAGCCAGAAATACCTCATATAATCTGTGTTTTGCAAAATACCTCTCCTTACTTCTGGAAACATGGTCCCATCATTCATTTTATTCAAGATACAAGCAATGTCTCTACTCAAGAATTATCTTCACCTGTTTCACAAAATAAAGGTTAGGACACCAAGAGAGACTTTCCCCTCAGTTTCTTTCAAATCATCAAAGGAAAAGAGTCTCTTCAGGTTCTCTTAAGTTATCACTGTCAACATTTTCTTCAAACTGACTCCTGATAGAGGAGTCATTAACAATGAAAACTCTCCAATTTGTTGTTGTTGTATGGTCATATCAAAGTCTTCATGACCCATTTGAGGTTTTCTTGACAAAGATACTGGAGTGGTTTGCCATTTCATTCTCCAGCCAGCAATGGAGTATCTTCTTCACAGAGACAGGTCTCAGTGAGTGCCAGAAAATGGAAGGGATGAGAGAGAGAGAGAGAGAAAGAGAGAGAGAGAGAGAGAGAGAGAGAGAGAGAGAGAGAGAGAGAGACAGAGACAGAGACAGAGACAGAGACAGAGACAGAGAGACAGAGAGACAGAGAGAGAGAGAGACAGAGAGAGAGACAGAGAGACAGAGACAGAGAGAGAGACAGAGAGACAGAGAGAGAGACAGAGAGACAGAGAGACAGAGATAGACAGAGACAGAGAGACAGAGACAGACAGAGACAGACAGAGACAGAGAGAACAGAGACAGAGAGAGACAGAGAGAGGAGAGAAAGACAAAGACAGAGAGACAAAGACAGAGACAGACAGAGGTAGAGGAAGGGATGGGCAAGGAAGAAGGGTCAGAGGCAGGGGCAGAGCGCAGGAGAGGGAGGAAGGGAGAGAGATGAGAAGAGAGACTTGTCTCATTTGACCTTGGTCAGATTCAAACCTTAAACCTTTAGAGAGACACTAATACCTTCTATTTGTAAAATTACAGAGATGGCATATTCATAATGTGGGAGCTGGATAGTTCTTGGTGGCTGTTTAATCCATTCCAAATGAATTCCCACTGTAACACCTATGACAAGTGTTTATTCAGCCTCTCTTTGAAAACCTTGAAGGCTTCACATTTCAGGAAGTCATTCTGGACTCCAGTGAAAAATCCCTTTTAAGTCATAGCCAGCAATTCTTTCCAGGATCTCTGCCTCTCAGCCTTGATTCTATTCAAAGTTCAGGTGAAGCATCAGCTCCTATGTGATTATAATGCAGAAGCACTTTTTTGTGTGTAATGGACCCTTCTAGTATTCTCGCAAAGCTGATGACCTCTGCACAGTCTTGCATTTAGCCATGTTGCAAAAGAGAACACAGACCAAAAAAATCAACAAAAAGTTAAAAAGTATACTTCAATTAGCATTCAGACAGCATCAAGTCTTTCTCTGGAAGTGGAGACCTTTTTTCATCAAGAATCATCTTGGATCATTGCATCATTAAGAAGAACTAAGATCATTCACTTATTTGACTCTAAATGTCAAATATCTCCTGGCTCTGCTCAAGTCACTCTGCAGCATTTCATGTTTTTTCCGTGTTTTTCTGAAATCTTCCTACTTGTAATTTCTTACAGCATTATAATATTTCATCACAATCACACACCATAACTTGTTCAGTCATTCCTTAATTAATGGGCATCCCCTCAGTTTCCAATTTCTTATGGCCACAAACAGAGCATCTATAAATATTTTTGTTTATATGGGACACTTATTCTCTTTGGAATACACATCTGGTATTGGTGGAAAAAAGGATATACACATGGGCACAGTTGCAAATAGCTCTTCAAAATTTTTGGATCAGTTCACAACTCCACCAACAATGCATTGGTATTCCAATGTTCCCCACCCCAATCTTCTCCAACATTTATCATTTTTCTTTTCTGTTATATTAGCCAACCTGACAGATGTGAGGTGGTACTTCAAGTTGTTTTAACTTGAATTTCTCTAATTAATAAAGATTTAGACCATTTTTTCATATGACTATAGATAGCTATGATTTCTTCATCTGAAAAATCCCTATTCATATTCTTTGACCATTTATCAATTGGGAAATTATTCATAGTCTCATAAATTTGACCCAGTTCTCTATATGTCTGGGAAATGAATTTATTTCAGATAAATTGCTATAATAATTTATCCCCAATTTCCTGTAAGGAAAAGAGCTCCTTGACTGAAACACAGGTGGAACCTCTAGTGCTCAGCCCAATTACTCCCACTGTGACTGACCCAGCCCTCTTCACCCAATCACCTCTTCACCATTCTCTGGCATCCTTAGGAACAGCCTCAGATATTTCTTAAGCTCCAGTTTAGGAGGTGTCCCCAGCAAAACTACAGAACCACCCAGTTTTTTGATGGGATAAAATACCAAGCAGCCCTAGAAAATTTCACTGGAAGGTAAAGAATCCATCATAGCTCAGGAGCTCTGAAACTTCAAGAGTTCCAGATCCAGGTGGATCAGGTACCTTTGATCCCTCCAGCAACTAAAGAAGGTCTGTATCTGTATCTTTCTCTCTGCTATCCCCTTTTCTCCAGGGATGGGTGTGGGTGTGAGCCCAAGTATTTCTATTATCAGGATGTTTTGGTTTTTGTTTGTAGGTTCCATTATGGGCCATGGGGGTGGCAAATCCCTTCCCTGCTCACTGGGAATGGGGTCTGATGGCTGATGATCCAGGTTCAGTGTGGAAACTCTTAGGGACATGTTTGCCAGTGATAGGAAAGTTGCAACATTGGTGCGATCTTTGAATGGGAGTACATTCTTGAGGGTAGCTCTGTTGTCCCACCTGTTAACTCTGCAGTATATGGGAGATGATGCTTGTGGTCAGGGGGAGATCTTTGCTGAGGAAGGTGAGCCCCAGAGGTGTCAGAGAAGGTGAGCCATCTGTGAATCTGTTTAGTCCAGTAGCCATGACCTGCTGAGCCATGACCAGGGGGCTTCCTCACTCTAGCACAGCTAAGTGGCACACTGGAGTGCTGAGCCTGGAGTCAAGAGGACAGAGAACAAGCATTTATTAAGCTCTTTTTATTAAGGTTATTATAGATTCTTATTTCCTTCCTTCCTCTCCCACACCTTTCTGGATATAAACTCCACACTGCTGAGCTGAAGTTAAGTATGGGGCTATACCTGGGTCAAGGCCTGAAGAGAGTCCTACAAATCAATTGCCTTCAATGTCTCTTTATAGGAGCAGAGAGAATCTTGTCATGAGTAGAAGGAACCACAAACCACACAGGCCAGGTAAGCAACAACATGGTGGACCTTGGCTCTGAGGCTGGCTAGCTGGGGGGCAATGCCAAGAGCACCCACTGCTTCTGAAGTCAGTTTCCTCACATACTAATAATAAGAACTAGCATTTCCATAGCACCTACTATGCGCTGGGCTCTGTGCTAAGCACTTTATGAATATTATCTCATCTGATCCTCACAACAACTCTGGGAGGGAGGTGCTGTTGTTATCATTATTTTATAACTAAGGAAATCCAGACAAAGAGAGGTTAAGTGACTTGCCCAGGGTTCTCAGCTAGGAAGTGTCTGAGACTGGATGTTGCAAACTGGGTTGGACTTGAATGGTCACTATGACCTTTTGCAGCTTTGTTTATATGATCTGTGTCTACCCAGGAGAGGAGAAGGTCAAAGGCCACTGTGGGGTCATAAATCTGCCCAGCCAAGTTTTAGAGGATCCATGCATATGGGAGCACACGAGGACCTCCTAAATTCTAACCAGTGCATGGAAGACAATTGTGTGTGCCATAACATTTTATTTTCCCCTACATCTGTGACAGAGCCTTTCTTATTCCCCTTGGCCACTTGTGTCTCTCCCTCTCCAAATTACCCTAAATTACAATTTGTATATGTTCTGTATCTTCTTACTTTACACAAAGGTGCTCAAATTTGATTTTACTTCAAGAATTCTGAAAGAAATCTGCATTCTTAAAAAAGACCCTTTGTTAACTTTACTGTACAATGATCTGTTCTCTCTCCCCTCTTGCCTATTGGTTTTGGTGCTTTGTGGCCTCTCTATGTCCTCTTCCCACCAAAAATAAATGACTGTCCTAAATCCCCCACTAAAATTATGACCCACCAATAGAAAGCATCAAGTTGGAGGAAGGAAAGAAACTCATTGCTGTTGTGGTATGGGATGCTTGGTTTGAGACTCCTGCGCTGAGAGAGAAGACCTTGGCCCACCTTTGCCTGCCAACCGGCCTCTCTGTCTACCATCTGGTATAGTTGGTCAGGTTTCTCCATGTGCCCTGAGCCCCTTCCCCTGTTCTTCTATAGGTTCTGGTCCTCATCCTGGCACCCTCCTTTCCTAGTTCTTACTGTTCTGTCCCTGTCCTTCAACTGCGTGCTGGCCCCTCCCCTCCACAGGAGGCAGCCCCTTTCGGCCTCCATCCTTCCCTTCCCCAAGTCCAAGGTAAATTCACATTATTGCCGATCACTCCACTGTCACAAAGAGAACTATGTGTATGTTTACATGTCATATCCTCTGTTAGAATTTAAGCTGTTTGAGGGCAGGCATGTGGCTTTCCATATTGTAGAACTGCTTGTTGTTTGATTGATTGAAGGCTATCATGTCCCCTCTAACCTGGAAATAACAGTGTCTAGATTTTTACGTTTCTGCTTTCACTGTTTTTCAGGTTTTTCAATACCATCAAAATCACACGGTGAGACATAGCTGGGGCCCCTCCCATGCCTCAAACACACTTGTCTGGGCTCCCAGGGTGGGCTAGGGGGAAGTCTCTCCTAGGATCACTCAGCTCCCTGTGGACACCATGCTCTGCTTGAATGGAGACATGAATAGGGTCCATTGCCCATTTCTATAGCAATGCTCACTTGGGAGTGGAGAGCCAAGGTAAGTAAAGAGATATTAAGGGAGCTGCTGTTGAATTCAAGTTTCCTGGTCCAAGAGAGCCACCTCTTGGTGGATATGGTGAAGGCACTGTCAGTGACGTCAGAAAGATCCTGGAGAATGGCCAGGGTGCTGTGGGCCTGGAGAAAGACAAGTGGCCTAATTTTCCTCAAAAGGGAAAAGAATAGGATCTGCTCTGCCAACTACAGGCCAGTGAACTTGTCTTGGATTTCTACAAAATGGTAGAAAGAACCATTCAAGTGATACTTGGTGAAGAGCTAGAGCATAGGTTCCCATCTGGTATAGTTGGTCAGGTTTCTCCATGTGCCCTGAGCCCCTTCCCCTGTTCTTCTATAGGTTCTGGTCCTCATCCTGGCACCCTCCTTTCCTAGTTCTTACTGTTCTGTCCCTGTCCTTCAACTGCGTGCTGGCCCCTCCCCTCTTTCCAGAAAAAAAATATTACTTAGCACCCCCTGGAAATAAATTTTTTTAAAAAAAAATTTGTTAGCAATTAAACAGAAAGATATATGTATTAATGTTTCTACCTTTTTTGTAAAATATAATAAAGAAAGATGTAAATTAGAAAGATTGAAGTTTGAAATTATGAAACTATTTATTGAACTCAGAATAGAAAGGCAATACAAAAAAAGTTGAAATATTCAAAATCATCTTAATGAGAAGGATGAACCTGATATGCTGCTACCAATTTAGTAATCCTCGGCTCTATTTTTGTCAGCAGTAATCTTAAATCCCTGCGACTGACTATTTGCAATTGGTTTCTTTTTCTTTTTTTGTTAATAAATTGGCTACCGCACTGAATCCACATTCCACTAAATATGATGAAGGAAATGCAATTAAGAACTTTTGAATTACAGCCTATATTTCAGGATAAGCCATAGGAATCTCCTTTTGCAGCCAGAATTGTTGGTAGCCGCTTTTGAATTTAAATTTCAATTCATCATTTGTAGTTATTTCAGTCAGTTCTTCTTGTAAGTGTGGAGATTCTTCTGTGTTTGTGCTTGAAAAAGGATCCAAAATGCAATCAGGTATGATCATTTTAAAAATATCATCAAATCGTTGATTAAAATCTGAATGGAGAGCATCCATTTTTCTAAATCGTCTTTCTTTTATGCTTTCATTGTCCCCTTACAGTTATTCATCGCCCCCCCCCCCAATGCACCTGTGACCATCAAAGCCCCTCTGAATTGCTGCAGTGCCCACCAGGGGGCTGTAGTGCCCACTTTGGGAATCACTGAGCTAGAGCAAGAAGCAGTGATCACAGATTGTTAGCGTAGCTATAGTGAACACAAGTCATGTGAGACTGAATGTATTCCCTTGTTTGACAGAGTAACTGACATCAGGGAGACACCACAGATAAAATTCTGCTGAATTTGGCAAAGCAATAAAGGATCTCATGCCATTCCTGGGCGGGCGGGGGGTTGGGGGGGGAGAAAAGAGAGATACTTCTTTTAATATGGGACAATTAGGATTCAGATGGATTCAGAATTAGTTGGATGACTGGACTCAAAGTGGATTCATTGATGGTTAGCTGGATAGAGGCTCAGCCCTAGAGTCAGGAAGATCTGAGTTCAAATCCCAACTCAGACATTTACCAGATTGTGACACTGGGAAAGTCAGTTAACCCCATTTGCCTCAGTTTCTCCTCTGTAAAATGAGCTGGAGAAGGAAATGCCAAACTACTCCAGTATCTTTGCCAAGAAAACCTCACATATGGCTGTAAAGAGTGAGACATGAGTGAGGTAACAAAAAATCCAAAATGTAAAAAAAAAAGTAGACTTGGAAGAAGCTCTCTAGTGGAGTGCCCCAGGGATCTGTTCTTGATCCTGGGCTGTTTAACATTTGTATCATTGACAGATGGGATGCCTCTCAAGCTTACAGATGATAAGAGAGCCAAGGGGGATAGTCAATACCCAGAAGTATAAAACCAGGTTTCAAATAGATCTTGGCAGGATGGAAGATTGGGATAATGCAAAATATAGGGATGAATACCAAGTCCTACATACACATCTTAAAAATGGCCTTAAAAACTGCTAGACTGCGCTGTTAGACAGTCCTTTGCCTGAAAAAGACCTGAGACTTTCATTCAGTAAGGATGTTAATCAATTGTAGAGAACTCATAGAAGGGAGGCTCAATTCAGTATCTTGATATTGATAGCAGTGAGATAATGACAGGCAGACACCCCCCCACACCCCAAACCTGCACAATACACATCCCTGATGTGATGATATGGGGATCCCTAAGAGAATCAATCACAGCTTCCAGGAATAAGGAGGTGATTATGACTCTGTCCTCACACCTGGAAGGTTGTCTTTGTTTTGAGGGATGAGGGAGGATGTTGAGAAGTTGGGAGCAGCCAGATGGAGGCAGCTGGATGAGGGACAGGCCTCAAGTCCACCCTACTTGAGAACAGGCTGCAGAAACTGGGGCAGTTTAACTTGGAGAAAAGAAAATTCAGTGGGAGAAATAACTGTCTTTAAGTATTTAAAGGCCAGCACTGGGGAGGTAGATTAGACCCATCTTGTTTATCCCTGTAGACAAAAAGAAGAGTAAATGGTACAGTTTACATAGAGGTTAATTTATACTCAATGTCAGGAAAATCCTTCCAACAATTAGAGCTATTCTAAAGGAGAAGTGGGCTGTCTCCTGGGGTGGTGGGTCCCTCATCACTAAAGGTTTGCTTGTTTTTAAGGAATGGATATTTGGTAGATGTCCTCTGTATTTGGGAGTGGGTTGGATTAGATGGATTTTAATTACCCTTCCATTTTTGAAATTGTGCAGTTACCTACTTCACAATCACAGTTTTTTGATCATCACAGAAGGGATTTATATAGAGAGAAAAAGTGGCCATGTGTAGACTCAGGTGGGGCTGTATCCCATCAATATCATTACATCCTTCTTCATGTGCTGACAGAGAACTGGCAATGTTTCTTGAAATCAAACCATTTAATCAGCTTCAAACCTCATCAGCCAATGACATTTGCATTCTAATAATTTTCATTTTAAGCATTGGATAAGCCTTACACCGGTGAAATTCGTGACATCCATCAGCAAGTGTTGGTCCTTCAAGGGAAGACCCTCATAGCTGTTCCTAATGAAGGAAAGGTGCACCCAAGTGAGTAGGAACCCTGATCCTATTTTCCCTTTCTCTGATGCAACCTCATGCTTTGGCTGATCCTCCCTTGATAGTGTCCTCCAGGACGGATGCCTGAAGGTCAACAAATTCCTGGGATGACTTGGGCAGTTATTAGGCATAAAGGGTGGGAGAAAGGGTAATTCCTATGCTAGGCAGTTAAGATGGTAAGGGAAGGTGCAGGCTAGACATTCTTAGAGATAAACTGTGCTCTTCCAGATGACAAAGAGAAAGGTGCTTTAGAACAAAGCTTAGGGAGTTTGGAGGAGGGAAGGGAAATTCAGGTTGGTTAATCTTTTACAATCCAGCCTCGGAGGGTTTTAATGCCAGGGAATTGTGGGAAAATGGGCCTGGGAGGAGGTGGATAGGAACAGAATGGAGCACCAGGCTGCAGTAAAGGGATTTGCCCTAGGTTGCCGACATCCAGGACAGAGGTGAGGGCTTCCTCCATGTAGCATGCCTTTACAGCCAAACTAGGGTGGTACAGTGAATAGAGCAATGGACTTGGTATTAGGGAGAATGGTGTTAGACTAGTCCCTTAGACACTTAATACTTTTGTCACCTTGGGCAGTCCTGAGGCATAAGTGGGGCTCCATGACCCTAATTTTCCTCATCTGTAAAATGAGGGGGTTGAATTTGATGGACCCCAAGGCCATTCCTATGTGTATGTCTAAAACTTTAATATTAGCAAATTGG
>JAQQSW010016019.1:0-11762 GCA_028646575.1 Pseudocheirus occidentalis | reverse complement strand
ATGGGACATCAGAGATTATTTAGTCCCACTTCATCACTTTTTACAGTGGGAAAACTGATAACCTATGAATGAATCTAAATTACTGGTTTTAGCACAGACACACTAAAATATAATATCAACTTTCCTTGTGTAAGCCAAGTCACAAAACAGAAGCTGGTTGCTCTCATTTCTCCTTTTTCTCAGGGGAACTCTTTTTTTTTTACTCTGTGTAGTTTACTTTCCTTTGAAAATTGCCCAAAGTCACATAGGTAGTAAGTGTCAGAAGCAAGGTTTAAATCTAGGTCCTTTGAATCTAAAACAACTACCCTTTACCACACTGCCTCTTTCCTTCCTACCTCCAGTTCTCTGTCACTTTAAAACCTCCATGTACTTACTCTACAGTTAAATTGGATTGACTTTGTTGCTTGTTATCACCTTCTGTCTCTTAGCTCTATGACTTTTCCTTGGTTGTAATTTATGCCTTGCCTGCAATTAGCTCACCTTTGCTCTGGATTTTTCATGCTTCCATCACCAGTTTAAGACCTTCTTCCTGCAAGTGAACTTTTCCAGTCACCTTCACTGCTAATGTCTTCTGTCTGTGATTATCTTACATTTACAGCATATATCTTACATGTAAATACTTGCATAAATATTTTCTACCACAGAAAAATATGAGCTTGGTAGCTTAGTACCAGGTATATATCTGTTAATGTAATACACACATACCAACAAATGCAAAGAATAGAATCAATCAGTTCATTCAATAGGCCAACTTTTGTCCTTCATACTGAGGTTTTCCTTGGTTAATGCCTGTCTCACAACTAATCCAAATATTCCTAGCAAACTCTTGATTTTTTGACCAAGTCAAAGTAAGAAAAGTTACTGAACACTGAAAGGACACTGCAGGTTGAAGTATTCTTTTTTCGTTTGTGAGCTAGTCAACTGCTCCATATACAGTAATGAAGATAATTTAAAAGCAGAAAAAACTCACATTTATCTTTAAAGAGACATGCTTCAATTATATGACTGTCTATTTGCTGACAAGATTCTAACACATTCCTTTTTAACCTTTCAACAAAATGAAAAACAAACTTGATGGCATTTTCATCAACTTATCACATATTAGATAATAATAAAATTCCAATCATTGCCATACCTGACTTCTTTTAAGTATTGGCTTTTCAAAATATTTCAAGATGATTTTTGCAAAGAAATTGTCCCAAAGATAAAATCACTTCATTCTTGCTATTAAAGTAAAATATATTTTGAACAGTCATTATTCCTTATTATTTCCAGTACTGTCAAGTGAAATTTGAACAAAGTAGGAAATGTTAAGTTTGATCAAGTATGCCTTGAATAATTAAAGTTACCTAGTTTGACAAATGCAAAGAAAACAATGATCATTATATCTTAGCCTTTCACTTCTTGTTGAGAAAGAAAAATAACTTCAGGTCCTCATTCCAACACAAAATTAATCAAAGAAAGTACACATGGAAATCATTGTAATTACATGTCACCCTTATATCCCCTCCCACTAAAAAATGTGAGTCTCCTAGATAAATTTAGTTTTAGCTCTAGATTTGTTTGCACCACCCCAGAATATTTCCTGGTTCTCTTCAAATGGATTCTGAACTGAATTGACTGAAATCCCTTAAATCTATTTTATTATTTTCATAACACCTCTTTTACCCTAATCAAGTAGAATCATGGAAGTGTTGTGAAGATATATTGCAGAAGGCAAGATGAGTCATACTATCATAGCAACATTGCATCCCTGCCACAGCAGTTAGCTCATTCCCAAACAAGTGTTCTATTTATCTTCCTTTAAAACTTGTGGGGATCTTGTGGCTAGAAAGTCTAAAAAATCACTCTTTGAGGCAGATTTTAAGCAGTATTAATTTTTCTACAAGTGGTTAGGAGAGATCCTTAGCCATGGATAGCAACATGATAGGAAAAAAAGGACATAAAGACAGAAATAAACTGATTCTTCCCTGGATAAGGACCTGTAAAAAGCTGAGTGTATGATGTGTGATCTATTTCTCTTTATCATGTAAAAAATTTGGGGGGCTATATTTTTTGGTAAAATTTTTTTTCTCCAATTTCATGTTAAAAACAGCTTCTAACATTCTTTTTTTATTTTGAATTCCAAATTACCCTCCCCTCATTGAGAAGAAAATGATTTGATATGGATTATATATGGGCTGTCATGCAAAACATACTGCTATATTAATCACATTGCAAAACAAAAAACAGCAGGAAAAAATAAAGTTAAAAAGTGTGCTTTAATCTACATTTAGATTTCATCAGTTCTTTCTCTGGAGGCATATAGCATATTTTCATCATAAGTTTTTTGGAGCTGTTTTGGACTAGACCATTGTATTACTGAGACTACGCCATTCACAGTTGAACATTGATACTACTGTAAACAATATTCTCCTGGTTTTTCTCTTTTCATTTTGCATCAGTTCTTACAAGTCTTTCTAGGTTGCTTTTTTTTGTGAAAGCATTCGGCTTTTCATTTCTTATAGTATAATAGTGTATTAGGTATCACATACCACAATTTGTTTAACCATTTCCAAATTGATACACATCATCTTAGTTCCTTTTCTTTGCCATGACTAAAAAGATCTTCAGTTTTTTTTTGTAATAAATAGATTTTTTTCTTTTTAAAAATCTCTTTTAAATAATGTAATGGCAAGAAAAATAGGAAATTTTTTTGGTGCTTTTCTGGATTTAGTCTTAGCTGATTAAGTGCCTTTGAGCCTTGCCTTTGATATTATCAAGAATCCTTGATTGGGAAAAGTATACATGAACATTATTAACAGTATACATATTATATACATATCCTTAATAGGCCTAAGGGAATTTGAAGATCTCACCTTCCCCTTAATAGGTCAAATGTAATTACATGAGAGCCCATAGTGGGAGGAGTTTGCAAAAAGGATGAAACAGGATGGAGCAGATAAGAACACAAGGAGAGCTGGGAGCAGGCAGAACTGAGACAGAAAATGTCTGAGATGTTGGAGCTCTTTCTGTTAGTCTGTGTTACTTTCTCAGATAGAAGTCCTGTCTGTGGTTCTGTTTTTATCTCTCAGACAGAAGGCCTGTCTGTTGATCTGTGTTAATTCCTCAGATAGAAGCCTTGTCTATTTTTCTGTATTGGTTTCTCAAACAGAAAGTGAAATGAGATAACAATGTTAATAATGTGTGTAAATATTGTTGTAGCTCTTAAGCTTTGTTTTCCTAGAAACAGAAACTATGAAGAGCTTGGACTGGAGTAGTCCCTGTGAGCCTAGACATGGAACAGGAGGAAAAAGCTACCTATGTGTGAATTTAGGCAAGAGTTGGGAGCAGTCAGCCCATGCAGGAGGACCTTGGGATTTGGAAACTAGACTCTAGTGATATGAAAGAGGTCTTTACTTTGGATACTCTGTACCAATGGATGATACCTGTAACTTACTGTGTCCTAGGTTTGAATATTGTTTGTCCTTTCTGCTTCCCCGTAAGAATGATTGGTTTAAGGATAATTGCAAGCCAGTGTCTAGTCAACATGAAAGAGGACTTTACTCCGGTACTCTGGATTGAGCAAAGGGATTGTAATTTATTGTGACTTACAGGGGGATGGTTTTTGCATTTTCCGTTATCTCTTAAAAAATGATTTTAAGATGTACTGAATGATATGTTTTGTTTAAGACTATGTAGCCACCTTAGCAATTAGTTATTATGTTGTTTTGGATGTCATGCTTTAGTTTCTTGAATTTTATTCTTCAGTTTATTGCTGAATAAATAGAGTTCATTATTATATGCAAATAGATGCTTAAAGTTATTCACAGCAGCAGTCCTCAGGAGAGCTCCTTGTGATTGACTTTTATAGATATAGACCTAGTAGCAGTATTTCTGGGACAAAGCAGACATATAGTTTGATAGTACTTTGAGTATAATTCCAAATTGCTCTCCAGCATGGTTGGATCAATTTACAAGAGCAACAGCAATGTATACATGTCCCAATTTTCTGACATACTCTCCAATATTTATTATGTTCCTTTTCTATTATGTTAGTTAGTTTTATAGGTGTGAGGTGGTACCTCAGACTTGTTTTAATTTGCATTTATCTAATGAACTGTGATTTGGAGCATTTTTTTCATATGACTATCGATAACCTTAATTTTTTCTTCTATAAAAAGACTTCTCATATCCTTTGACCATGTATCAGTTGAGATTTGTCATTTGAATATGGCCTTACCTTTGTTGTTGTGTACTAAATCTCCAGATTTCCAGATTATGGGAAGTCCTTGGAAGTGTTAAAGTGATATGAAATGAGCAGAACACCAGGAGAACATTGTATATAGTAAGAGCCAAATTGTAGGACTGTCAATGGTGAATGACGGAGCTATTATCATTAATAAAATGATTCAAGACACTTCTGGAGGGTTTGTGATGAAAAAGTGTATACATCTCCAGAGAAAGAACTGGTAGAGTCTGAATGCTGATTCAAGAAAACTTTTTTTCCTTACTTTGTTTTTTAATTTTAATATTTATATTTGGTCTGTGCTTTCTTTAACCGCCAGGATAAAATTTAAAAAAAAGAAATGGTAAAGACATGTTTAGACAAATTAAAATAAATATTATCTTTATATAGTGGTCAAATATTTATGGATTTTGTGATATAGGTAAAATATTTTAAAAAGGATAATTGAAAGGTAAAAACAATATGGAGTAACGGGAGGTTTGGGCAGTGAAGAATGAAGAGCAGGGTTCAGATTCCACCCTTGATACTCCCTATTTATGTTGCCCTAATCAAATCATTTGATATGTATGTGCTTTAGTTTATTTATCTGTAAAATGAAGGGGGTAAGACTTGGTGAGTCTCCCTTCTAAGCTCAATATCTACAAGGTGACATAGCATGATATGGTGTTGTCAGTTATGTAGGACTTATTAAGGCATAGAGTGGATGTGTTCTGCAGCTTACTTTTGGAGGAGGAAATTTCTACATAACAAATGTCCAAGGCAGAGGAAATGGAGGAAATGAGGGCTATTTTTTTAGTATCTATGAATTCATATCCAAGAAATCCATGAATATTCTATGGTGAATTATTTTTTAAAATATTCTACTTATAATTTCTGTTTCTTAATATGCTATCTGGCATCTTTCCCTTCAAAAAGAGGCATCTCACATTACAAATAGTGTATTTTTTTAGAAAGGAAAAAATGTCAGCACTACTGATCAATGAAAGTCTGAAAATGTATGATGCATAAAATCTTTGGACCTCCAACTTCCACAAAGGGGATAGGTTAAGTGTGTCTTCTATATTTTCATTCAAATACCCCTTGATCTTCATAATTTTCTTGCATTTACTTTCCATTTTTTTGCTTTGTGATTTTTCCCCCACTTTCATTTATTTGTTCCTGTGTATATACATATTTTTTTGTCTATGCCTACTTCACTTTGCACCAGTTCTTACAGATCTCTACCTGTTTATCTGTATTTATAACACACATCGTTTCTCACAGCACAGTAGTATCCTATTACATTCATGTACCATGATTTGTTTAGCTATTCCCCAGTTGATGGTCATCTACTTTATTTCCAATTATCAGGTTACACAAAAAAATCACTGAAATTAATAATTTGGAGTATGGCTGATTTTTTTTCTTTTTGCTGACTTTTTTGGAGTATACAATTAGTAATGAAGTATCTGATTCAAAGAGTTTTAGCCAAATATTTTAGTCTATTTTTTTGCATGCTTCCAATCCGATTTCCAAAATGGTAACAATACCATTTCATAGTTCCATCAATAATGCATTAGTGTGCCTATCTTTCCACAACAGTTGCAGCATCAGCTATTGCCATTTTAAATCATTTTCTTTAATTTGTAAGATGTGAAGTGAACCTTCAGGGTAGTTTATACTTCTTTTATCATTAACCATTTGGAACATTTTCATTTTATTGTGAATACTTCAGTTTTTCTTTGATGACATGGTTGTACTTTACAATTATTTTGAGAACTGTTTGTTCATATACTTTGAACAATTTGCAATGGCAGATAGAGAGATAAAGATATAGAGATAGATAGGTGTGTGTGTCTGTGTATCTGTGTGCTGTTGATTTTTAAAATTCATTTTTTAGCCATCAACTTAGCCGAAGCTACTAATTATCTTAGTATCTTTGCTGATTCACTGGGATTCTTTTTCAGTAAATTATCAAATCATCAGAAATTAAGGATGGTGTTGTATTTTCTTTTACTTATCTCATTATTTTCTCTTCTCTTAGCATGTCCAAAACTGTATCAGATAATACTGGGCACCTTTGCTTCACTTCCAGATATGTTATAAAGGGTTCCAGTGTGTTTCCCTTACATGTGACGCCATATTTTGGTTTTATATAGACACATTTTATGGAATTAAAGAAAAATCCTGCTGTATCATATTTTATAGATGTTTTAGCAAAAAGGGGCATTGTACATCAGCAAAGATATTTTCTTCATCTATTCAAAAGGTTTGGGTATTTTGGTTTTTAACGTGATTATATTACTTATTTTTCTAATGTTGAGCTTTTGCTCCATCAGAGGTATAAATTCTACTTGATCATAATGAATGATTTCTTTGAGAAACTACAATAGTGTCTTCTACAGAATTATGTATTAAAATTTTAAGTCAATATTCATCTTTTCGGAATTATTTATAAATTACAGCTTTAAAAATTCTTAAAAGGATTGACAGAATTCTCATGTAAATCCATCAGGTGAAAGAGGCTTTCTTATTTTCTTTTTTAGTAATTAGTTTTCAGCAGAAAACTGATTTATTTGGGGGCGGAGGGTTGCTGGAAGTATACACTTCTGTAAACCAACATACACAGGGACAGGGTAGAGAATAGAACAAGGGAGGTGGGATAGGAAAGATGGACATATAATCAGTCTCTCCCAATATGCCCACTGTGGAGATGTTCTGCATAACTACACATGTTGAGCCTGTATTGCATTGCTTCTCCTTCTTGTGAGGTTGTTATTATTATTATTTTTATTATTAACTGCATCCAACTGGGAATTAAGATATACAGGCACTGTGGTAGCAAGATCCATCCTGCCCTACTGGAAAATCAGAGGGGCTAAGGGGAGGACATAGGAGAGAGCAGATTGGGAGAGGGGTTATACAGTGGCATGCCTGTTTTGAAGTGTTGGGTAGCAGTATATCAGTAATCAGTTTTCTGAGATCAGGTTATTTAAAATCTCTATCTAGTATTCGGATACATTAGTATTTCATAGTGTTGAACCCATTCCTTTATTTTTTTTCTTGTCAAATGTGTTAGCATATAATTACTAATACTGTTTTATCATTAGACTTTAATTTCTTCTGGTTTTGGTATGATTTCTCCTTATTTATTTGCTAAATTATTTATCTAGTTTTCTGTTGTATTCTTTCTAATCAGACTAGGTAAAGGCTAATCAATTTTATTAGTCTTTTCACAAAAGTAGCTTTAAATTTTATAATTTCAGTGATTTTTAAAAAGAAATTTGGTTGTTTCTTAAAGTTTTGATATCTGATTTTGTGCTTATTGTAGATTTATTTGATGATTTTCGAATTTTCTAAATGTTAATTCAGTTCATTAATCTTTTATTACCTTTCTGGCTAATATATAATTACAAAGATATTATTTCCCTGATTACTGCTTTAGTAAAATGCCCAAAATTTTAGCATACTGTTTCATCATTACCATTTCCTTTTATATAGCTATTCATTGTTTTATTATTTAGCGATTGACTTACCTATTTGTGAGCATTTCATTGTTAAATCTCCATTTTACTCTTTATCTTTTGTTTCTGTTTCCTGAACCAATTTCTTTTTTTTAATAAATAAATTTATTTATTTTCTTGTTTATATCATCAATTTCCATGAGATTTTGAGTTACAAAATTTCTCCCCGTCTCTCCTCTGACTTTCCAGTAGGGCATGATGGATCTTGCTACCATAGTGCCTTTATATCTTAACTCCCAGTTGGATGTAGTTTATAATAAAAATAATAATAATAATTGCATATATATATATATATATTAACATTTGATTATAGAACTTTAAATTCTAGATTCTTTCCCTGCTCCCTCATCACCCAACCTCACAAGAAGGACAAGCAATTCAATACAGGCTGTAAATGTGTAGTTAAGCAGAACATCTCCACAGTGGGCAAATTGGGAGAGACTGATTATATGTTCCTCTTTCCTATCCCACCTCCCTTGTTCTATTCTCTACCCTGTCCTTGTCCCTGTTGGTTTACAGAAGTTTATACTTCCAGCAACCCTCCCCCCTACCCAGCCCTCTGTCATCCCACCTCTCATCGCCATCCCCCCTAATCTTCTGTGTGGCAAGATACCCAGTTTAGAGTTTATTTCATTCCTTTGCTAAGCCAAATTCAATGAACGTAAAATTGACCCTTTCGCTACTGCATTCCTGTTCTTCACCTCCATTGTAACAATTATCCATATGTGTCTATCCCTGTCTCCTCTCATTCTAATCTACTCCCACCTAAGAATTTCACCTTTTAGAGTATCGTATATACACATTGGTATTCCCTTCACCTATCCTCACACTGAAAAAAGTGTCATAAGTTACAGTGATGGTTTTTTTCCATGTTGGCATGTAAATAGTTCGACTTTGATAAGTTCCTTATAATTTCCTTTCCACGTTTACTTTCTCATGCTTCTTTTGTTGGAATGTCATATTTCCTTTTCTGTTCTTTTTTTTTTCAGCAATAATGTTTGAAAATCCTCCACCTCACTGAATATTTCCTCCTGAAATATTATATCAGTTTTGCTGGGTAGGTGATTGTTGGTTTTAATCCTAGCTCCCTTGATGTCTGCAATATCATATTCTAGGCCCTTCGATCCTTTAATGTAGAAGCTGCTAGATCCTGGGTTATCCTAATTGTGTTTCCACAGTATTCAAATTGTTTCTTCTTGGCAATTTGCAATATTTTCTCCTTGATCTGTGGACTCTGGAAACTGTCTGTAGCATTCCTAGGATTTTTTGGGGGGGAATCTTTTTCAAGAGGTGATTGGTAAATTTTTCAAGTTGTAATTTGCCCTCTTTTTGGGGGAAATTTTATGGGCATTTTTTTCCTTGAGAATTTCTTGAAGGGTATTTTCTAAGTCCTTTTTTGGTCACGGCTTCCATGTAGTCCAATAATTTTTAAATTGTCTCTCCTGGATCTATTTTAGAGATCAGTGGTTTTCTCAAGGAGATATTGTACATTGCCTTCTATTTTTCATTTGTTTTGATCTTTTTAATAGTATCTTGATTTCTCATAAAGTCAGTTTCTTCTATTCGCTAAACTCTATTTCTGAAGGAATTATTCTCTTCAGAAAGCTTTTGAGATTATTTTTCCATCTGGCAAATTTGACTTTTTAAGAAATTCTTCTCCTCATTGGCTTTTTGGGCCTCTTTTGCCATTTGTGTTAATCTATTTTCAGGTGCTTTTTTGTTCAGTCAGGTTGTTGACTCTTTTTTCATGATTTTCTTGCATCATTCTCATTTCTCTTCACAATTTTTCCCCCACTTCTATGATTTGGTTTTCAAAATCCTTCCTCAGCTTGTAAGTAGTCTTCATCTTTCTTGGAAACTTTTGGTGTGGGAGTTCTAACTTTGTTGCCTTCCTCCCATTCCATGCTTTGATCCTTTTTGTCCCCAAAGAAGGAATCTAAAGTTCAGTTGCTGTTCTTACTTTGCTTCTATTTCCTGCTCCTGTTGCCTCTCAATTACTTGATATTTTAGCTCTGTGGAACTCTGCTTCTAGAGGGGAAAGGTCTGTCCCAAACCACTGAGTTTTTCACAGCTGGCCAAGCTATTGGAAGGCTGCCATTTCTTTGCAGCCCAGACCATCTTTGGCTCACTGAAAGTGTGCCCAAGGACCACTACCCCAGACCACAATCTGGATACAGGCTGCTCAACACAAGAGTACTTAGTCTCCGAACCATCACAGGGCCCCCCTACAGTCTGCAGGCTGGTACCTCTGAAACAGCTATGTGCAGGTGGCTGCAGGGCCACTATTTCTGCTGCTTCCTTCACTGGAGGCACTTTTTCCAGAGTGCTTTTCTCCTCCAACTTTAGCTGAATTCCACTGACCTTTCACTTTATCCTTGTTTCTTACAGTTTGATAATTATGGAAACTGCCACAGTTGCCACCAATCCCCTCACATGAAGGCTCCAACTGCGGCTTGTCCTGGCTGCCCCAGGACCAAGCTGTGGTTTCAGGCTGGCCTTGTTTACAATGAGCCCTTCCTGCCAAGTGACATTCAGTGGGAGATGTGTTTTTCTGTATTTTTTGTGAGTTTTTGGAGCTGTAAAATTTGTTTAGAGTCATATTTTATGGGTATTTGAGGTGGTATGTGGGAGCTGAGGAACCTCGTTGCTTCTACACCTCCATCTTGGCTCCACCCTTTCTCCCCCGAACCAATTTCTATTCTTTTTTTTCCTTTTTGGAGGGGGAAGGGCAGTGCAATTGTGGTTAAGTGACTTACCCAAGCCCAAGGCCACACAGCTAGTAAGTGTTAAGTGTCTGAGGCTGGATTTGAACTCAGGTCCTTTTGACTCTATGACCAGTACAATATTCACTGTGTCACCTAGCCACCTAGAATTATTTTCTAATTGCACTAGAGTTTATAAAAGATGTAGTGGTTATTTCTAAATTTTAAATACATTTGCAATGTGTTTGTGCCCAAGCACAATGTCATGTTTTTGTAAAAGTTCTGTGTGCTTCCCAGAAATATGTATATTTTTTTACTGTCCTATTTAGAAGACACTATGATTTTTAACTCTTGTTTATCCAGAAATTTATTCATTTCAATATTTTCACTTTTATAATTCTGTTAGACTTATCTGTTAGAGGACTTTGAAGTCTCTTGTCATTGTTGTATTACTGTCCACTTATAGGTCAGATTTTCTTTCTTTTGGTAGCTCAGAAAATGTCTGATAATGTCTTTTCTTTCCTTTATTAGCTAAGATAATGTTGTTTATAATATGGATGCTAATGCATCAAGACTGTCTAGGTTTATTATTGATATGATTAATTATCTGATTTCTTTAAGTATAATATGACTTATTTTTTATCTATTTTTAAAATTTTTTTGAATTTCTTAATTTGCCTGATAGAATGATGACAAATCCCTTTATTGAATTTCTGTACTGATTGACTGTATGCATGCATGCACGTATGCATATATATGTATGTATATATGTATTCATGTACATGTGTATGTATGTGTATGTATGTGTGTACGTCGCTATGTATGTATACATATACATATTTTCATCTACTCAGTTTTATTTTGTGCGTGTCTGATTTAAAAATTGTAAACAACAAATTGTAGGTTTCTGTTTTCTTATTGAACCTCTCACTTTTTCCATTTTATTAGATTCCTTAATACATTTACATTTAAAGTTATAAGAATAGGGCTTACATTTTTCAGCCTCTGTCTCTAAATTTTTGATGTTATGATTTCTTTCCTGTTCTGTAAACAGAGTATTATATTCCTCTGGTTACTTTAATTTAATTTAATTTTAAGGTGTCCTTGATCTGGCCTTCTTATCCCCATTCCTAATCCCTCCTCCTTTGTTACTGTTTTTTTCTTTTGATTTAAAAAAAATTCTCTCCTACTCTTTCTTAGCTATATATCTCTTCACCCCTTTTTAAAACCTCTCAGTAAAGATTATCCCTTTTATTCTTTCTTTTATCTAGTCCTATTCATTGCTTTTTAGTTTCATTTTGTATTCTTTTCCAAAAATGATTTCACTCT
>JAQQSW010016018.1:0-11762 GCA_028646575.1 Pseudocheirus occidentalis | reverse complement strand
CAAACCAAAAAACATGCCAAAAACTAAAGTTTATAGGTTTTTAGTATTAAAATCGGCACTGTATCAAAACTGTTTCTGTAAAAGGCATCTTCAGATTAATATATTACATAATTTCAATTACAGTGGCAAGTTACTTACTGCCTGGCAGAGACATATATGTAACTTTTAATGTCTGTTTACACTAGGTTAAAAAAATCCTAAAATTATTTTACTTACCTTCAAGTAAAGAAAAGGCTTATTTTACTACTTAGAAAAACTTGTATCTAAAATATTCAGCCAGACAAGAAAAGGTATTTTAAATGAAGATCACACTGACCCTACCTAAAAAAATGACCTGTGAGTTTTTGTTAACAAAATAAAGACAAGAAATAGGCTATGGTACTTATAAACTTTGCTTTTATGCTTCTGTAGTTTGACATAGCGATATGAATGAATGTTGTTTGGAAAATTCATAGGATTTAGAGGTTGAAGAAACTGTAAGAGATCATCTAGTCTGATATCTTCAGTTTTAAAGGTAAGGAAAGGGATGCCTAGTGAAGTTAAGTGACTTCCAGTCACAGTAGTAATTATCTAAGCCAATTGTGAAGCCGTGTCTGATGAACTGAGATTGAGTGCTCTTTTAGTACTTGTTTCATGCTACCTGCAACCACACTATCACCACAACAAGGATACAGATTTTATTAGAAGCCACTGGAGGAAAGAGTATTTGACCAGACAACTCTTTTAATTATGGCATTAAAGATGAAATGGAATTAGGTCCAAGAGATGATCTTGCATCATTCTCTCTTTAAAAGAAATCACCTTTGCTGGAAACCAGAAAACTTACCCTAATTTTGGCAATGCAATGAAGCTGTTTGAACATAAACGTGAGAGGACAGTATTTTTTACTTTGATGGATCTTTGAATTCACTGATATCAAAACTCTACTGGTGTAGATGACAACCCAATACATTTCCATCTTGTATAATTCTTATTTATACCCTTCCTTAAATTCTCCACAGAAAATTTGTTCAATATGCTTGAAATCTTTATGATCTTTTACTGTTTTGTGGATACCATTGAAAACAGTAGGACAGCCTATCTGTTAGCTCTCTTACAACATGACCGACCTACCTTCTTTACCATCACACATATTTTGCTAATATCTTTTTCTCTTAAAAAATATTAATATAATTTGAAAAAATCAAGAAAAATGTGTTTTATTTCCCTCTCACCTCCCCGTCCCTACTGAAAAAAGAAAATCAAAACCCTTGTAATATATATGTAATATACGTAAGCAAAACAAATCCTTGCAGTGTTTATATTCAGAAATCTATGCCTCACTGGGCAAGAGAAAGCTGTTACAATCAAGGGGAAGAGCAGGGAGGTGAAAGGGAATGAATTAACTTTACTCTCATTGGACTTGGCTTAAGATGGGAATAAGATACACAATCAATTGGGTATCTTACCTCACAGGAAGGAGATAAGAGGGAGGAATGATAGAAGGGAGAGCAGATTGTTGGAGAGCATAATCAGAAAGCAAACACTTTTGAAAAGGGGCAGGGCCAAAGAAGAAAACAGAATAAATGGGGGGGGGGCAGGATAGGATGGAGGGAAATATAGTTTGTCTTTCACAATATGACTACTATGGAAATGTTTTGCATAACTACACATGTATAACCTATATCAAATTGCTTGTCCTCCCAGTGGGGGTGGGCAAGGAGGGAAAAACGGCGAGAATTTGGAACTAAAAGTTTTAAAAACAAATGTTAAAAAACTGTTTTTACATGCAGTCGGTAATTAGATATACAGGCAATGGGATACAGAAATACCCCTTGCTCTACAAGAAAGTAACAGGGAAGGGGGAAAGGAAGGATGGGGAGGATATAAGAGGGCAGACTAGGACAAGGGATATTCAGTATGCTTGCCATCTTGGAGTTGGGGGGTAGGGGAGAAAAAGGGAGAAAATCTGGGACTCAAAATCTTGTGGAAATGAATGTTGAAAACTAAAACTAAATAAATAAATTCTGGGCGGAAAAAAGAAAAAGAAACAAACAACCCTCGAATAGAACTGTACTGAATTTGTTACAGAATAGATCTGTAAATGAGACTGTGTAATAAATGTTTGCCTTGCTATTTGAATAAGGATTTTCCCAATTAAAGTTGGAAGATGAAGCAAAAACATATATGCCTTAGTGTGTGCTTTAAGTACATAATTTCTCTCTCAGAAAGTGGCTAGTGGGGCAGCTAGGTGGGGAAGAGGGAGAGGAGGAGAAGGAATAGGAGGTGACTAGAATAATTCATCCTTGGTCACCTGGGATTGTGGTTGGTCATTATGTTGATCAGAATTCTTAGGTTTTCAAAGCTTTTTTAAAGTGCTATTTTTATTATATACATGTAAATTGTTCTCCTGGTTCAGCTCACTTTACCCTCCTTTATAAAAGTCTTCCCAGGTTTTTAAGACACTATAACATTCTATCACATTCATATATTGTAATTTGTTTAGCCATTCCCCCAGTGATAAGCACCCCTTCAGTTTCTAGTTCTTTGACATTACAGGAATTATAATTAAAAAGATACATATTTTTGTACATGAGTCTCCTTTTTCTGCGATGTCTTGGGGATATGGGCCTGCTAAAGGTATTGCTGGCTCAAAAGTATGTACAGTTTAGTTAGTGACTTTTTAGGCACAGTTTTACATTGCTTTCCAGAGTGGCTGAACCAATTCAAAGTTGCACCAAATTAGTTTCCCCATCTTCCCAAAGCTCTCCTCCAAGAATTATCATTTTTATTTTTTGTTATTTTTGCCAGTCTGATGGGTATGAAGTAGAACCTGAATTACTTTAAATTATATTTCTCTAATTATTAGTGATCTGAAGCATTTTCATATGGTTGTTAATAGCTTGCATTTTTTCCTTTGGAAATTGCCTTTTCATATGTTTTGACCATTTATCAAATGGAAAATGGCTATTATTCTCATAGATTTAAATCAGTTTCTTATATATCTCAGAAATGAGACCTTATCAGAGAAACTTATTGCAGGTTTTTTTTTCAGGTTAACTGATTCCTTTCTAGTTTTAGCTACATTGGTTTTGTAAAAAACTTTAATTTTATATAGTTGAAGTCATCCATTTTATTTTCTGTGATCCTGTCATTTTATTAATTGCCTTATCCAAAGATCTGAAAAGTAACTTCTTTCCTGCTATTCTAATTTGCTTATGATGTCATCCTTTACATCTAAGTTATATGACAATAAAAATAGCAGCTATCTGGTACTTGAAGTTTATAAAGACCTTACAGATATTATCTTATTAGATATTCACAAAATCTGTGGGAGGTAGATGCTATTATTATTATTATTCCCATTTTAGGGATAAGGAAACTGGCTGGTAGAGATAACTTGCCCCAGGGTTACACTAAAGTAGAATTTGAACTCAGGTCTTAACCCCAAATACAGTGCTCTTTCCACTCTTAACCACTTACTTGCTTAGTTAGGAGTATCAATTTCAAGCTCTACTTACTTTATGAGGGTGACCCTGGCTTTCTAGTTTTCCTAGTAGTGCATTCTTATCTCAATAGCGGTGGGGGAATGGTGGGGAGGATCCTTTGCATTTACTGACAGACATTAGGTTACTGTATTCATTTGCTTCTGTATGTTGCTTACCTAATCGGTTCCAATGAGTGACATCTCTATTTTTTAACTAGTAGTAAGTCATTTTGATGATTTAAATTATCATTTAAAATTTTGATATTAGTAATTTCATTAAAATTTTTTTTTGAAAATCTTTCTTTTTTTGAAATCTATTTAAAAATACACATATTTGAATGGAATAGCAGGTTGTCTGTAGTATAGCTAGAGATTTGGTACTGCTAAACTCTTGTCTTTTTCACTTTTTTTCCATTTATTTTCCCTAAAGTTTTTGATCTTTTGTTTCTGTAGATGAATTTCATTATTTTTTTTTCTAGCTTCAAAAAATATTAGTTTGATTGACATGGTACTGAAAAAGTGAATTGATTGAGGCAGCAATGCTATTTTTATTATAACAGCATGGCTTATCTTTGAACATTTATCTAATGTTTGTCTATCTGAGTCTATCTTTATTGCTATAAAGAAGTTTAATAGTTGCACTTATATAAATTCTTATGTTTATGTACTGGTAGACTGATTCCCAAGTATTTGTTTTTTCCCCATTAGACTGTGAGTTCCCTGAGGGCTGGAAACTTTTTTTGTCTCTTTTGGTATCTCCAGGGTTTGGCACAGTGCCTGGCATATAGTAGGCACTTAACTTATTAAATGATTGTATATTCTATAGTCATTTGGAAGGTTTTTCTCTTGCTATTTCTTCCTGTTGGATTTGTTCCTCTTATAAAGACATGCTGATGATCTGTGTGGATTTATTTTATATCCTGCAAGGTTGCTTAAGATAAGAATTTCAATTCATTTTTAGTTGACTCTGTAGGATGTGCTAGGTAAAACATATTTAAAAAGATTTTTTTCCCTCTTTGTCTATACTTCATCCCACCTCAACTTTTCTTATTGCTATAGTTAACATTTCTAGTACTATATCAAGCAGTAGTGGTAATAATAGATAACATATCCGTGCTTTACCATGATTTTATTGGAAAGGTCTTTAGTTCATCCATATAACATATAATGCTGGCTCTTAGTACACGTGTACAGGTATATACACACACACCATATTAAGGAAAGGTTGATTTATTTCTATGTTTTCAGTGTTTTTGAGGGAAAAGTATAATTTATTTTACTCCAAAGTACTTTTTTCTTCATCTCTTAATATAATCACAGGATTTCTGATTTCTGTTGTTGTTAATATAGTCTTTTATTTTGACAGTTTTCCTCATGTTGAACCAATCTTGCACTCCTAGTAGAAATCTCATCTGGTCAATAGTGTATGATCTTTGTCATATATTGGCATATATTTTAATAATATTTTATCTCTGCACCCTTATTCATTACAGATATTGGTCTATGGTTTTCATTCTCTATTTTGATTCTTGCTGTTTTAGGTAACAAGAAAATATATCACAGGAATTTGTCGCAGGATTCTTTTTTTCCTCAGTTTATGTAATATTGGATTTAATTGCTTCTTGAATGTTTGATATAATTCAAATGAATAAACATCTGATCACAGGCTTTCCCCCATGGGAGTTCATTTATGTCTTGTTCAATTTCTTTTGCTGAGACCGAGTTATTTAAATACCTCGTTTTTTGTTCTGCCAACCTGGGCATTTTACATTTTTGAACACATTCAATTTTTTTTTCAGTTTTATTGGTATATAACTAGGTAAAATAGCTTTGAATAATTTATTTTATTTCTTCATTTGTTATGAATTATCATTTAAAATTTTGATATTAGTAATCTCATTAAAAATTTTTTTTTGAAAATCTTTCTTTTTTTGAAATCTATTTAAAAATACACATATTTGAATGGAATAGCAGGTTGTGTGTAGTAGATTTGCAGTTTCGTGTACAATCATCATTTTTATTGTACTATGTTATGGAAATGCTTGTTTTATTTCATAAATTAAAAAAAATTTTAAATGCATATATTTGAGAGGTTCAAAAATTCAGAAGGGACCATTTCATTTATTAATTCAATGTTTTTTGCTTTCAATTTTCTGTATTTCCATTTTAATATTCAATTATTTTTAAATTACTGTTATTCTATTGTTTTTTAAAATGTGCATGTCTATTTATTTGGTCTGTACTTTCTCTTTTTTTGATGAAAGTACTTAATTTTTTTTGTTTATTTTTATGATTTGTTCCCTGGCCAATCAGTTCTTTATGATTAAATTATCTCCTCTCAAACTAATTTTTAGCCCTTCCTTTAGCACTCCTTTATTAAATATAATTTTATTGCACTGTGGTCAATAAAAAAATGTATCTAATGTTTGCTTGCTGCATTTGTTTGTTTGTAAGGTTTTTATCCCCTAACACTTGGTCAATTTTGTAAAAGGACTATTTCATAGTTAAGAACTATGCATACTCTTTTCTATTTCCAAGCAATAATTGCTAGTTGTATCTAATTTTTCTTTTTTTAGGTCTTTACTTTTTTCTTTTTATTGTGAAGTTAACCTGACAAGCATTTCAACGTACAAAGAATAAAAAGAAGATCACATATGAGCTGCAAATTTCTATTATCTAAAATAAAAAAAAATTATCTTAACTTTACGAAGGTAGCAAAAGGGTCGTTTTCTTGTTGTTTATGGTTCCTTCTGAATTTTTGGACCTCTCGAATATATGCATTTAAAATTTTTTCTTTTTAATTTATGGAATAAAACAAGCATTTCCATCACATAGTACAATAAAAATGATGATTGTACATGAAACTGCAAATCTACTACACACAACCTGCTATTCCTTTCAAATATGTGTTTTTTTAAATAGATTTCAAAAAAAAAAAAGAAAAAGCATCAACAAAACATTTTTAAAAATATGTTGATATTTTTTCCTTTTTTCCCTACAATTCTTTTTAGGCCTTTAATTTCTAATTTTTTTTGGTCAGATTTGCTTAGATATTTTGCTTTCAATGTTTTCTTTTTTTAATTTCTATTTTTATGTTCAATTACTTTTAAAAATTATTGGTATTCTAAATTTTTTTATGTGCATGTCCATTTTAATGTGTATGTCCATTCTTTCTCTCTTAGATTATAATAAGAATACTTGTAGCCCTTACTATTACTATTATTACTATTACTCTCTATTTTTCCCTGTAGTTTATTTAGTTTTTCTTTTAAGGAAAATGTAGATGGTATGTCATTCAATGCATATATGTTTAATATTGGTATTAATTCAATACCTATGATATATTTCAGAATGCACTTTTCCTTTTCATTTCTTTTAATTAAGTTGTTTTTGCTGCTTTCTTATCTAAGATCATGGTTGAAAACTTTTTTTTTAGATCAGCTGAAGCATATAATTTTGCTTCAGTGTCTTTCTTTAATTCTTTGTAAATCTCTCTATTTTGTTTAATTCTTTGTAAATCTATCTCATAGAGGCAGTTAGATGGCTCAGTGGATAGACTGACAGGTGTGGAGTCAGGGAGACCTGAATGTAAATCTGGCCTCAGACACTTGACCATGAGGAAGTCACTTAACCTCTATTTGTCCAGGAGGCAGCTAGAAGGCTCAGTGGATAGAACACTAGACCTGGAGACAGGAAAGCCCTGAGTTAAAAATCTAGCCTCATGTACTCTCTGTGTGACCCTAGGCAAGTCACCTAACCTGTTTGCCTTCATCCCCGGAGAAGGAAATGGCAACCTACTCCTGTATTCTTTCTGAGAAAACCTCTTGGGCAGTACAGTCCACAGGGTCACAAAGAATCAAACATGACTGAAGGACTGAACAACATGTTTCTTGTAAATTAAATATTATTGAGTTCTGTGTTCTAATTCATTCTTCTATCTTGTGGGTAAGTCTGTCCTATTTACAGTCACAGTTGTGGCTACTGCATATTTCTCTCCATCTTACTGTCCAATATTTTTTGCTCTTTGCTCTTGTCCCTTTGACAGAACAGAGATCACAGAGAGGGGTGTGATCAGTGTCAGTATTCTAAGTTTGATGTAATCTGTTTCCATTCCCCCACTCTTCTCTTCCTCATGCCCAGAATGCAATCACATGTTCTAATCAATCCTTCCTTCCCTTGCCTTTCTTTATGATCCATACTTCTGAGGTTAGAGTTTGTTTTGCTTATGACTAATCACCCCCCAATCTATTTTTCTTCTAATTCCACCCTTCTCCTGTCCTCATTCCTCCTAGCAATTCAGATGAAGGTGAAGTTCAAATCATATATGCTCCCCCAATTCCTTTTTCATTATTTATAGTGTACATTATGATTATTTGAGATGTTTCCCCACCCTTCCTCTTCTTTTATTCCCTAGTGTGTTGAAAATGTCTTTTATAATACTTCTTGTGTTCAAGTGTCCATTATCAATATATACTCTAACTATCCTTATATTATCATACATCTTTATGTTTTCTTCGGAGTCATCACATGCAATTTTGATTCTTCTGAGATTGTGATGTTTCATGTGGAAAACTAATGTTGTTAAAATATTGACTTTCTTGTTAAGGAGCCACTTGGGCTTATTAAAAATGCTATATCCCAGATGTGCTATAGCTCCCTTCTATCCTCAAACCTTAGTTTCTGCTCCCTAGTGTGGTCTTCAGTGCCTGTCCAAATAGATATGTATATATATGTATGTGTATGTGTGTGCTGATGGATTAATTCTATGTGCTGCCTGCCCAACTGCATTTCATAGTCTGGGGCATATGAACTGTTCATGTACTTAGTTTTTCAAGCACGCACCACTACAATTCTTGAGGGCAGGGAAGATTTCACTTTGGTAACCCCAGAGCCTAGCACAGTGTCTGGCATACAGTAACCACTTTATATGTGTTTGTTGATAGAATTATCATGTCACACACACATACACATACATGCATATATATTTTAAGTAGTCGTGAATAAATGATGAATGTTCTGGGGTACAAAACAATCAGAAAAGCATCTGAAACATGGATCCTTCTTACAATGATTTTATAGAGAAGAGAAAGGACATAAGTATAAGCATTGGCAGTAAATGACATTTCGGTAGTCTTTTTAAAAATGCTGTTTGCAATAGTCTTTTGGAATTTATGTCTCTTTGAAATATATTGAAAACGAATTATAGAGACTTTTAAAATTGTGTCACCTCCAGCATGAATTTTCTGTACTTGGTGAGGTTCATCTACTCCTCCTAAATTCATTTTACTGAGTGCCATTTTCACTTTCAGATGCGGAGTTGTTAGGAATCTAGATGTATTCTGAAGTTCCACTGTTATCAATGATAAGAAGGCAATCTAGAAACATGGAAGAACTATTTCTTTTCACAACTATTTGCTATTTTCCTTTCAGTTTCATCTATAAGCATCCCTTGGATAATCTTGTTTATTTGAGTTTAATGTGAAAGTTTTTTCAGGGTTATTTCCCTTCTCCACTGCTTTTGCCATTTTGGGAAAGAATATAAAGAACATAAATCATCGTCTTCCATCATCTTCCTCTTTACCATTTTATAAATGAGCTCGTGTTCTAAACAATTGTTGCCCTAGGATGCTACATCACCCTGTGTGGCAAGGAGATTAAGTATTTGCTATTAATTATTTCCTATTTTTTTTAGAGTCAGCTTATTTTATAGGTCAGGTTAGAGAAGGTATTTCTTATCTGTATCTTTTCATTTGGTGTTAATTTTAACCTTTGCTCTAACCAATGCATAATCTAACCACAAACATTCAGTTGATTTTCTAAGTAACCAGATTTTCTTGTCTGTCATATAGTCATTTATTTCTTCCAGTGTTATTCAGTGGTTGCTGTACACATTGTTACTTGACTCTCTTCTTGATGAATATTTTGACAAAACCAAGGCTTTTGATGACTACTAATGGGAAACAAGGGGGCTTTTTAAAAATGTTTGGAATAAAAGGGCAGAACCATAACTACATAAATCTCAGACAATGATAAATAATGATAGACTGAAGATTCTCATTTTACCCACCAAAAATGACCTTTGGACTAAGAAAACTCCCCAAAAGGACATATTATGCTAAATTAAACTCATCATTTAAGTGTTGTATTACTGTGTTTAAGTGTTTTTTTTAAATTACTGTAGTATTTGTATTGCTGGACACTGCTTTAGGGATTGGGGATAAAAGGAAAAAAAATAGTTCCTAACTTATATAGAGCTTATATAGAGCTTATATAAGCTTATATAAGCTATATAAGCTTATATAGAGATTTTTGAGAAAAAAGATTTTAAGTGAACCTGTTTTTAGGGGGAAATTAGAGGTGAATGGAGGGTTATGGTGAAAACAAATAATAAAAGGTATAAATTGCTCAGGTTAGGAATCATAGCCCTAGTTGGGAGATAACTGGGCCATAAAATAAATATCATTTAAAAATTTGCTGTCCACTTCACAAGAGGATGGTACAGGACCAAGGATTACCCTAATTACCATCTCCCTCTGATTTTTTTAAAAAGCTCTGTTTTATTGCCATGTACAGGCAAAATAATCATTTATATAATTGAAGTAGTGTATATTGTTATTTCAGTTTTGCTACCTTATCATTGTATCTTCATAAGTTTTCAATATATATTTGAATTGTTCATATTTTCCATCCCTCATAATCATATTCCATTATATATTTACATGCCAATTACAATTGCTTTGTCATGAATATTGTAGAGCTAAGACTTTTTGTATTGTTAATAACCTTCTTCAGGGTCAGGGTATGAACCCAGTAATAGTCTTGCAAGGTTAAAGAATACTAACAATTCGATAACTTTCTTTTGCATAACTCTAAACTACTTTCCACAGCTCCATCATGAGAGAAATTGATATTATATTATTATATTGACAATTATTAATTTTGATCCACCCTTTTCTTTTTATTTCTGTTAAAACCGAAGTCCTGACAAGGTCAGTTAGTCCCTGAAGGGCATGGCTAAGTGATGAAATTTGCTTCTAATCCTCAAGCCACATGCTCCTTAGTTGGGTGGGACCCCAACCCAACTGGACCCCAACCAATTAGAGACCTAATTTATGAGCATAAAGAGGATCCAGTCTGGGTGAATCTTTGCCTGTAGGAAGAACCCCCTGTCCTTGGTCCTCTCCATTAGAGTTTAGGGCAGTTCAGCTAATGAAGGAGAAAACTAACTAGAGAGGTCTGGATAGAGATTGCTTCCCCTTGCCCAGCTACCCTGAGGCTGCTGAGTTTCAAGATGAAGCCATGTTCTCAGTAGGAGGAGCTAAAGACTTTTAGCTCTACTCCTCATTAAATGTCCAGCAATCAAGGTTGAGTTTCACTTGTCAGGGGAGTTCCCTTTCACAAGGTATTTAAGGCATTTCAGGGTCTCCTATGGAGTCTTTGGTTACCAGGAAAAACCAATGACCATCAATTTATTGATTGTTGGCTAGCCTAATTAACAAATTGATTATTAATTACCCCAAAACTCTGTCTCTCAGGGTTTTCATTCATCACAATCATAAATGAATTAGCATGCCAAGTTCTGTGCCCCTTCTGTGAGAATCTTCTTTCAATCACAACAAAAAAGCCCCCAGTATTTGTTTCATTAAAGACCCTCCTCATATAAGATGGAGCTTTAAAGAATCAATAGCTATTTTTCTTCCTCACAAAGATTAAGGTAAATCTCTTTTCTTGCTTGAAAGGCTTGTTTACCTTTGTAAGGTTATGTCAAGAGATCAATTTATTTGTCAAAAACTAAGCTGTTTTTTTTAAAATGAGAGAATGGAATCTTTTAATAAACTTTTTTTTAAACCCACACATCTTTTCTTATTAAATCATAGGCACAGTTTTACATTATAGACTTTTTGAGGGGCAGGCTGACTTCTATTGCTTCTCAACATATTGTGTTAGGGGCGGCGGTAGAGGGCGGGTACTGTGATGACGTGATAGGAGGGGCGGTGATTGAGGGAGGAGCTAAGGGGATAAAAGGGAAGGGACACTCAGGCAGCGAACTTATCCCGACAACTGTCTACCATTCTCACAGGGGAATGGTCCACCTCCTTTGAACACACTCTTGATCAACTCCGGAGAGCCATTACAACTGTGAATTCCACCAGGATAGATAAAAGTATGGCCAATGGACTAACGGCTTGGATTGCCATGGCTACAGGCCACCTTCGGGAATGGGGGGGACTTGTGTCCTCCATGGGCCTGTTGCTTCTCCTTATTATTGTTTGCCTTTGGTGTATATGCAAAGTTT